>PVKP010040318.1:0-10507 GCA_004027715.1 Plecturocebus donacophilus
GATCCTTAGGTCCTGGGGCCTCCTTTGCACCCTACCTCCAACCCAAGTCACTGTGAAGACGCTTCATGCCTCACTGCAAATTCCAGTCTGACTGGGAATATTTTCCCTAAGAAATGGAGGGGATGGCAGCCCTAGGGAGGCCTCCCTCACCCTCCCTGTTCTGTAGGAGAGCTGAGTTCCTACAGAAGAAGTGCCCAGCAGCTGCAAAACAGCCCTTCTTTATGCCACGTGGAAGGCAATGGGGAATGGAAAGCCCAAGGGACACTGGGTGTGATGCAGGTGGAACAGAAGAGCGTTTATGACCAATAAGTCTCCTGTATTCCCAGTCCATCTTAGCAGGGTTAGTTGAAGCCTGATATCTTGGCTGATTCTCCCTTCCCCTCCTCCAAGGGAGCCATATTCAGGAAAACTGCTCTGAAAGTAAGGCCCAAGAATGGGGAGCTTGAGTGTCTGGGACGTGCACCATTTTTTTTTTTTTTTTTGAGACAGAGTCTCACTCTGTCACCCAGGCTGGGGTACAGTGTGCTGTCTCAGCTCACTGCAACCTCTGTCTCCCAGGTTCAAATGATTCTCATGCCTCAGCCTCCCAAGTACCTGGAATTACAGGCACACACCATGATGCCCGGCTAATTTTTGTATTTTTAGTAGACGTGGGTTTCATTGCGTTGGCCAGGTTGGTCTTGCACTTCTGACCTCAAGTGATCCGCCCACCTTGGCCTCCCAAAATGCTGAGATTATAGGCGTGAGCCACTGCACCCAGCCTGGGACATGCACTTTTGGTATCAGTGTCTCCCCAGCTCAGCACCCAGAAGAACTGCAGTTTGGACAGTTGTCGTGTCCACTTCTCACCGGGTCAAGGCTCTGTCTCTGAATGTTGGTGCAGGATTTGTGAGGCTGGAGACAGATGGAGATTCCTAGTGAGCCCTTGGGGTACGGCCAAGCCTGGGGATGCTGTGACTTCACCTTCAGCTTCATTTATGAAGCTGTGCTAGTTTTGTGGAGGACACAGGGCCAGGCTCTCTATTTTCTCTCTCTTCTATTAAGGAAAATTAGAATTTCTTTCTAATTTCGTCTTCTAGCTCAGCTCTGATTCAGCAAATATTTATTGAATAGCCACATTATGCTAGTGATTACAGCTGAATAATAATGTATAATCCAGACTTTAAGGAGTTTACATTCCAGTGAGGGTTAAAGAAAAAAAGGCATAGAAAAGCCTTCACTGAAGCAGAGGCAGAGAGTAACAGGACAGCTATTTAGGTGATGGCAAATACCAAGACGCAGAGAGAAAAGAGCGGCTTGCAATTAGGGTACCTGGAAGGCTCCATGGAGGAGGTGGTATTTGTTTTGAATTGTGAGGAATGGATGGGGTTTCAATGAGTACAGAGGGAGGAGTGGAAAGAACAGACAGAGCAAAGATAGGAAGGTTGAGACATGCAGGACATTATAGAAGGATAGGTATTTAGGTGTCGCTTGAGCATCGGATGGTGGTAGGGATAGGGTGAGAGATGAAATTAGCAAGGAAAGTTGTGCTTGGATTATGTAGGATCTTGGATGTCCCACGGAATGATTAAGATATGAAGACAACATTTAGAGATTTGGACCAAGTTAACAATCTGATGAAAATGCTCTCAGAAGATTCACCAAGCATCTTTCTGTGACACGGATTTGTATAGTAGAGCTGGAGGCAGGAAAGCCACATCAGAGGCTGTGGGAACAACCCGGGAGAGAGATGAGGTGCACACTAAGATGGCTGGGGCGGGTTTCACAGATGAGAAATCAGAGCAGATGAATGGTTACTTAGAGCAGGACAAGCAGAAGGGTCTTCCCCCACCTACCCCATAGCTGAGCAGGAGCTACTGGATATGACCCACTGGCAGGTCACACTGGGGATTCTGGCTGGCACATGCAGTGATCTACTGGGAAGCAACAATTATTTCACGTCCCTCACCTGCATGAAGTGAGTTGGTGGGGCATCTCGAGTGGTGAGCAGGAGGCAGGGAAGCCGAGGTCAGCAATGGCTGGGATCCCAGGCAGGTGACCTGGAGCCAGGAGCTCTGTTACAGGCCCTGCCCAGTTGTACAGCTTTGACCAGGCATTTTCTCCATTTGGCTGCATATCTAGGTCTCTTGATCAGATCAGCCAGTGTCTGGGCTAGCTTGTGGCTTCCAGGTTTCCCTTCTTCAGGCGCTATGGTCCAAGAATTGCAAATTCCAACCTCCAGTCTGATCTCTGCACCCAGTGCTTTTTCACCAAAGGCATCCACATTTTCCAAGCCTCAGGATTCAGTTGTGAGAAAGATATGAAAATGCTAGCTGGTCTTGGGCCCTTTGGGGTCCTCTGTCATCCTTAGAGATGCATCTTGGGTCTTCTAATGGTTTCATTGCTGTTCCCATAAAATAGCAGGAATGGGGAGTGGTGGGCAGCTTTGAACAGTCTCAGCAGATGCCTTATTACATGCAGATGCAGGGGCCAGGCAGATGGTGCATTTCCATTTGGATAGGTCTGGCAAAAAGACGATGACCAACCTCCCAAGGCCAGTGGCAGCTAGGCCCACACTTCCCCAGCTGCACTAGCTTCTTTATTGCTGGCTCTGTGGGAATGGCTCTATATTTGTTTAATATCTCTAGCTACTCCACCTCTCAGGGATACTCCATTCTTCAAATGCTGGTCATTGAAATTGGGTTTTGGTTTGTTTTCTATTTTCTTTTCTTTTTTTTTTTTTGTTTACATTCTCTAGGATTTTTGCACCTCTACTGATGAGCTACAATCCAGAGAGGCTTTGATGAAGCCATTGGCCTTCTTTTCAAATGGGGTGACAAATGTGCCTTTGTTATCTAATTGTCAGGGCCCCCTAAGTATTTGAGCTCTGGGAAAGATTGCATCCAATCCCAAATTCCACAGTCCAGGGAAGTCCAAAGTACTCCCCAAGTCTACTGTGAATTCTCATGGTGCTTCTGCTTCTGGACACTCGCAACTGTGTAAGCCATTCTGATCCAAATGCCCCCTGTCCCCTGTGTGTACAGTTCATCCCTTTACTGGGGTCTACAAGGAATCCACTCACAGGGAGTATTTATGAATTTAGCAGAGGGAGAGGGATCACCTCACAAACCCCAGAGCCTTCTCATTGGCTTCTCTTTCCTATTTCTGTCATGTCTTCCTCCAGAGTGTGGTCTCCCTTCCTCCTTTACAACATAGAGCAGTCCCCCACCTGACACCTCTTTCCCAGCTGACACTCAGGTCTTTGAAGTTCCACTTGCTACCCTAATAGTTCTCAAGGTGTTTTTCTCAACAAAGCCGTTTTCTTCCTAGAAAAAATTCTAAATCGTCAACTCTTACAATAATAAAATTTTCATTCTCTGATTTCACATTTCTCATACATAGAGTTGGAGGTTTTAAGAAATTCCCTCAGCCATTAGGATGTGATTTAACAGGAACCCAATTAAAAGTGGCCTAAATGACAAAGTGAGTTATTATCTCACAAAATTAGAAGGCCAGAGACAGGTTCACTGCAAGCTTCAGGGTGTCAGCTCTATCCTTGGTCCCATTCCAGGCTTAGTCTTGGACTGGTAGCAAGATGACTGTTGCAGTTCTCCACTTTCTAGTGGACTCCCTAGCGGACTCCACCACGTGCAGGACAAGAAGGGATGGTCTTTTCCCATAGCTCTTCTGTATAGGGAGGAGTCATTTCCCAGAAGCCCCTGAGCAGACACTGCCTTCCCATCTCATTGGCCAGGTTTGGTCACATGCCTAAACCCATGGCTGGAAACAGGGGTAGAATCTGCAACTCACTTAAATTAAGCAGAACCGTCTTCTGCTGCTGATGGGGTGTGGAGGGCATCCAGTGAAGCAGGAAACTGTTTGGAGGAGGATAGACACTCCAACAAAGCTGGGGCACCTCAGCATTCCTGCTGCTCTGCCTCCTGGCCCTGCCTGATGGCAGGTTGTCACCCCCAATCCCTGTCTGTTCCTGTAGCCACAACTCCAGGGGAACCTGCCAGACCTGAATGTCTCTGTCTTTACAGTCTTTTCCCACCTTTGTACCAAGGGAAACCCATCACCTTCCAGGAGTAAATCATTCTTATGTTTTGAGGAGTTTGTGTTCTCATCTTTGTTTCTTGTTTAGAACATGCTAGCAGCCTTCTGCAAGTAATTGCATGGAATATTTTTTGAGAGAAGTTACAGGCATTTGGGGGATTCCAAAACTTCCATTTCACATGAGCTCATTAGAGTCTTTATTTTTTATTTTATTTTATTTTTTGGCCTTTCACGAGTTAGGACAGTGGTTCTCAAATTTCCATGGGACTTTCTTAGAAAGCCTATTAGAAATGACTGTGCCCTCCCCCACTCCCTGTCTGCAATCTGGAGTAGAATCTAGGAATGTATATTTAAAGTATGCATCAGAGGTGACCACAGGTTGAGAAACACTGTTTTAGGAGAAGGTGTACCAATCTAACCCTGCTTTGATAGATTTATTGAGGAGAGGGTGACAATTCCAATTTTATATAATTTAATTTTTGTTTATACAAGGGACCTGAGGAATGCAAAAGCAAATGTAATATGAATTTTAGATCATCAAGACGTTTTTTTCCTTTAAGTACATTTACAACTCAGAAAACAAATCTCTCATCAGGCTGTCTTCCTAACTAGACTTCAGGATGTCATTTGTTCAGATGAAATGGTAATTGCTTGCTTTCCAAATGCCAAGTGTTGGGCTGCTTAAGACCTTGAACAGTCTGGGCCTGTAAAGAAAAGACTCTGGTACTTGGAGTATTTTCAGGGTTTTGAAGTCCCCAAGTTGGTCTTCCCTGAATAGGTTTGCTTCTTTATAAACGGGGACCTCTGCTTGTGAATTAGGTCAAGTTAATGTTGGACCACAATTGGCTGCAGAGTCTGCTTCTAGGGTTCTGCCCCTCTTGCCCCATTTCCTGGCAGAGTTGGACGCTCTCAGTGTGGAGGAGGGGGCTACAGTAGAGACCCAGTGGGTCAGGGAAGGTAGCCATTCTCAGCAGGTCAGGGGGCAGATGGATTCAAGGATACTCCAGGGTAGCCTCGATCTTTTGAATTGGAACTGGGCAGCTTTAAGTTTCTACTTTCAGGGTAGGGAGATGGAGAGCGGGGATCCTTTTTCCCTTTGGAGAAGGTTCCCAGCACTGCAGCAGCGGAGGGAGCATCTGAGAAAACAGGCAGGGACATGAAGAAGGATATGTAAGGGGCTGAGGCCTTTCAGTCCCTGGTATCTGGTCCCCCTCTGCCAGAGACTATAAACAACAGTCCATTTTAGAAGTGTCTCCATGGCTGTTATAGGGAGACTAGATTGGACAGAAGCAAGACATAGGAGACTTGTTAGGAGGAAGTAGAAGGAAGTATATGTTTATTGAAGGAATGAATTTTGTGCTGTGATATTAGGCTTTGGGTCCCTGCTTTGAGCAAAGGCCACTTGCACCATGTTCCCTAGGGACTGTGGTGGGTCATCAGACTTCTGGAAGAATAAAACCCTTCCCTTCCTGTTCCCCTCCACTGACCCTGTAGATCTCCACTCTTCCCCATCCTGGGAAGTCCTGTGGCTGTAGCCCCTGAGATCCTATCCTGTTTTTCTCTGTGCTCTCTGGTGTTTTTGGAGCTCAGTCTCAAGCTGGTATTAAGTCTGGTTCTGTGCTTTGGTGAACCCCACTTCGTTGCCTCTTGTAGTCTGAGCTGTATCTTCCTTAATAGCAAACGCTATTTTTTTTCATAGCCTGTTTGGCTCATGCCACCTTTTTAGTCCACCAGAAGTCCCACCCCAGCCCCCTACAACCACACTGGAAACACAGGTAGGTAATCTCTGGGCCATGGAATGACAGCTTACATGCAGAGCCAAGGGGGCTGCCAAAGGCTATACACCTTTGAGGGGGTTACCCACTGTCCTCAGCCCCTTGCTGCTCTCAGGGAACCCACCACCCAGGTGCTGTGTCCCCGGGGTTCTACCTTGCAGTTTTCCAATCCCAGGATGCTTTAACATTCAGAAAAAAAGGCATTATTCCTATCCATGAAAGATTAGAGAGGTCTCTATCACCCCTCAAAGCTAGCTTTTGGGCCAGTCATGGCGGCTCACATCAGCACTTTGGGAGGCCAAATGAGGAGCATCACTTGAGGCCAGGAGTTTGAGACCAGCCTAGGCAACATAGCGAGACCCTATCTCTATTAAAAAGAAATTTTTTTTTTTAGCTAGCTTTTGGAGAATCGAAAGCAGGCTTAGATGCTTTAAGATGTCTTTTTCTTTTAATTTAGAAGAAGGAAGGAAGATCACAAAGGAAGACTCAGATCCAAAGTCAATTCTTTGTCTAGCACATGGTTTATTTTAAGTGGGAAAGTTCAAGGTTACAAAAACAAATGATTTGGATGGGGCATTTGTGAATTCTGAAGCATAGATATTTCTTCATGTTTGAAAGATGTACTCAGATATTTGTGTGATTTTTGTCATTGTTGAAATAAAAGAGGTAGTGAGGCTGTGGAACATTGCACTTAGAATGATGTGAAAAATAAATAAACAACAGTACAGGGCCCAGGGTCCCAAGGAATAAAACAGGTTAAAATGTGGTTTTCTCTCCTTCCCTTCCTTGGGACCCTGGTTGGTTTTACTCTCACGTGGCCCAGAACATCTCATTGAAGCATCTCTTCCCAACATACCAAACTGCAAGTTGGATGACTTTACTGATTGAATGGAATAAATTGGTCAGGTAAACTGTTGTCAAGAAGACTGACCTGCAGAAGTGGTATGCTTGCTTTTTATTTATCCTTAACTACTTGATTTTGTTCAAGTCTCTTTTGATGGCCTTGGCGTTAGATTGCATTGACTTGATTAGATAGCTTTTGGAAATGAATTTCGTGGGGAGATAATTAAATTCAGTGTCAGTAACTGGATTAAAGGAAAGAGCATAGGCCTTGGGGTGTTCAGGCCTAGTCCTACCATATAGCACTCATGTGATCTTGGATAAGGCATTTCATTTCTCGAAGTTTCATTATCTTAACAGAAAAATTCAGACTAAACTCTTTGTGTGAATATGCTTTGAGAGTAGGTGATGTATATAAATTGCCCTCTATGGTATCTGGTATTATACAAAGTAAGTCTTTGATACCTGCTTGTTTTCCTTTTCTTCTCTGCTCCTTTTCCTATCTCCCTCTTCAGCTTTTCCATGTGCTCAAGATGTCCATCTTTAGCGCTTTGGGAGAGAGATTTTTCAAGGACATGTCTCAGAAACTGAAAAACTGGTTGACTGGTTTCCTTCAATGTTTGTGAGTTTCCCACTGGACTCCAATCAACATGGCTCTGAAAATCTTTGTGTCTATAGCTGCATGTCAGCATACATTCTCATGCTTAATTTTTGGAATTAAGGTAGAGTGGAGGAGAGTATGAGCTCTGGGGCTAAAATGTCTGTGTTCAAATTCTAACTTTGCCACTTACATGACCTTGGATAAGTCACAACCCTCTAGGCCTCAGTTTCCTTATCTGTAAAATGAAGATAAGAATAGCATTTAACTTACAGAAATAACATAATAAAGCAGGTTAAAATATTTATATGTAAGTACTTAGAACAGTACCTAGCACTAGAAGTAGCATTTGAATGTTGGCTACACTGATGATGATGATGGGATGATTATGATGATGGTCATCTCCCCTGTTAGACTATAAACTTGAGGCAGAGAGTATGTCTAATTTGTGCCCCATGCCTAGCAGCCAGCACAAGGGCTTAGTCCATGGAGGAAACCCTCAGAAAATGTTGGTAGGATAAATAAATACCTATGTGAATTAATAATATGAATATGTGCCAATAAGGCAGATGTATGTGGGTGCTTCATATGTGTGTATTTTCCTTCCGGGTGAGAGTTCTTCAAATATTCTAGTTTAATTGTGAAATTTTTGGAGGAATTAAACCCAAAGAGCTTAAAAAGGTATAAGACTTGTGTTCAGATTCCATGGCAGTGACTAAACGCCGAGTGTTGAGCATCCTGGTAGGGCAGGGACACTCCTGCATAAGGCAGGTGGAGCCTGGGGTTAGACAGGGATTAATGTGGGTCAGGTGGGATGGATCCTGGTGAGGTGGTTTTCATGCCATTAACTCAGGATCTGGAGCAGCCTGGAGTCATAGGAGCCTGACCTGAGGCTAAGCAGGACTCTGGGAATGCTGTCACATGTGTGGCCCTTGAAGAAACCATGATCACAACAGCCACGAGCCATGCAGGACCTCAAAAGCTTGTCTGTCAAGTAGAAGGAGGGTGTCAACTGTCATGGTGGGCTGGCTTTGAGAGGGACAATCTTCAGGCCACGTCAGTGGGATAGGGTCTCAGGCATACCCAAGCCCAAGAACAGACACAGCAACTCAGATTCTGGGGGTTGGGGGATGGCGGTGGTCATATGATCCTATTCAGATCCGACACTGTTATCATCCTTAGATCTGGGTTCAAATCTTGACTCTCACCATCTATCAGATCTTTGAACCTCAGTTGACTAATTTATAAAATGTGACTCATAATGACATTTAGTAGTTACTCAATAAATTCATTAATTCTTTCAGCCAGTCAGTCAAGAAATATATACTGAGTGCTTACCTATGTGCTGTTGTGGGCACCAGCAATACAACAGCTGACAAACCAAAGTTCCTGCTTTCACATTCTTGAGGCAGAATACAGACATCAGACAAATAAATATATAACATATTAGATAGTGATAAATACTATAAAGAAACAAAAGAGGGGATAGAGTCACAGGGTAGAGAGTAACGCTTTAGATTGGATGGTCATGGAAGGCAACTCTGCATAAGGTGACATTTGAACAGAGACTCAAGACATGGAGGGAGTGAGCCCATCAGATAATAACTGGGGCAGAGTATTCCAGGCAGGGGAGCAGTAAGTGCAAAGGTCCTGGGGGTGAAAGATCACATGGAAGAGTAATGAGGAGTGAGACTGGAAATAAGGTCCAAGACACTGGGATTAGATCATGTATAGCCTCTCAGGCCATGGAAAAGATGTTGGCTTATCATACTGAGTGACATGGAAAGCTATTGGAAGGTTATGAGCAGGGAGTGACATGATCTAACTCAAAAAGAATCAAGCCAGGCACATAATCCCAGCACTTTGTGAAACTGAGGCTGGAGGATCACTTGAGCCCAGGAGTTTGAGACCAGCCTGGGCAACATGATAAAATCCCATCTCTATTAAAAATACAAAAATTAGCCAGACATGGTGGCACATGCCTATAGTCCCAGCTACTTGGGAGGCTGAGGTGGGAGTATCTCTTGAGCCCAGGGAGGTTGAGGCTACAGTGATCGTCACTATTGCACTCTAGCCTGGGCAACAGAGTGAGACCCTGTCTCAAAAAAATAAAAATAAAGTAAAAGAATCACTCTGACCGCTTTGTGGGGGCAGGGGAGCACTTAGGAAGCAATTGTGTTGCTTACACTAGGGTAATGGCAGTAAAGATGGTAAGAAAGGGTCAGATTCTGGATATATTTAGAAGTAGAGCAAAAAGACCTTTTGATAAGTTATCTGTGGAGTGCATGGGGAACTGGAGGAAGATGACGAATGACTCATGTTTTCTGTTTGAGCTACTTGAAGGATGGACTTGCCATTGACTGGATTGGAGAAGGCTGAGGGAAAAACAGGTATTAGGGGTTGGACACATGTTAGAAATGTTTAGCAGATGCTCCAGAAAAGGTTTTGAGTAGGCACCTGGTGCATGACTTTGGGAGAGGTCCAGGCTGGACATAAACACTAGAGAGTTTTCAGAGTATAGATTGTTGAGAAATGCTAAGTGTGTGATTGCTGAGAAATGCTGAGTGTATGATAAAATATATTGTTTGCTAAGAAGAACAATGGCAAGGAAAACCTAGCCACCTCCGCCTACCCCCAAGTAGAAAACTACTTAGGGCATTCTAAAGTGGCAGGACAATATATAAATACCATATATCAGTTAAAACAATCCTTAAAAAAGACCAGCTTAATCAACATACTTACCTGGCAGGAGAGATACCATGATCACGAAGGTGGTTTTCCCAGGGCGAGGCTTATCCATTGCACTCTGGATGTGCTGACCCCTGCGATTTTCCCAAATGTGGGAAACTCGACTGCATAATTTGTGGTAGTAGGGGACTGCGTTCACACTCTCCCCTGGTCTCTTAAAAAAAAAAAAACAATTCTTTAAGCATGGGACATCTGATTCTGCCCTCATGGCTTCCTCGTGGAGAAACTTTTTAGTTTGTCTGTGATCAGTGGTAAGCGGGCACCAGCTGCCTACTTGGCATATTTTTGTTTTGTGAGAAAACACCGAACATCTGTTTATTAATAATTATCACCTGTTCAAAGAGAATCAATACATGGGTCAGAGTCTGCTCGAGGCACTCAGCCTGGAATGCTGTCAGTCCCTTGAGGCTCTCAGCCCCCTGAGGCTCTCAGCTTGGAAGGCTGTTGGCCCCCTAGATAGACCCACTTTGCTGTTCTATCTGGGTGTCTGCTTCTCAATGCCTTCAGCGCC
>PVKP010040319.1:0-19556 GCA_004027715.1 Plecturocebus donacophilus
TTTTTTTTTTTTTTTTTTTTTTTTTTTTTTTTTTTTTTTTTTTTTTTTTTTTTTTTTTTTTTTTTTTTTTTTTTTTTTTTTTTTTTTGTGAAACAGTCTTACTCTGTTGCCCAGGCTGGTGTGCAGTGGCCTGATCTTGGCTGACTGCAACCTCTGCCTCATGGGTTCAGTGATTCTCTTGCCTCAGCCTTCCGAGTAGCTGGGACTACAGGTGCACACAACCATGCCCAGCTAATTTTTTTGTATTGTTGGTACAGATGGGGTTTCACCATGCTGGCCAGGCTGGTCTTGAACTCCTGACCTCAGGTGATCCACCTACCTCGGCCCCTCAAAGTGCTAGGATTACAGGTGTGAGCCACCATGCCCAGCCTAAAATAGGTTTTTCTATATTGATCTTTCATCTAGCTACCTTACTGAGCTCCCTTTATGTTTAATAGTTTGACTATAGATTTTCTATGTTGAAACAATGCAATGTTTGACTCTACAGTTTTTCTTTCTTTGTTCCAGTCCCTTTCCCCTTTTTTTTTCATCTTACTTATTGTAGACTCTCCAATTTAATGTTGAGAGAAACACTGACTGATAGTATGCAGCCTTATCTTGTTCTGAAAAAGGGTACGCTCCCAGTCATACTGTGTGGAGCTTGTTTCTAGTAGACTTCCTTTATCCAGTGAAAGTTTTCTTCAAGTTTGCTAAGAGTTTATTTGCTTTTGTAATCATGAATAGGTTCTGAATTTTGTCACAGCCTTTTCTGCATTTTTTTTTTAATGACAGAGTCTCACTCTGTCACCCAGGATGGAGTGTAGTGGTGCCATCACAGCTCGCTGCAGCCTCAAACTCCCAGGCTCAAGCTTTCCTGAGTAGCTGTGACTATAGGCATGCACCACCATCTTTTCTGCATTTTTTAGAGGTAGTTATATAGATTATTTTCTTTAATCTGGTAGGTCTATTATTAGAAGATTTCAGGAGTCTAACCCTGTTCACTCTTCCTTCTGTTTGATTAGTTCCTTGTGTGTTTGTACTCACAGAGCAAGGCTTTATCTGTGGGAATCTCACATGACCTGGTTTGAGATGTGTACCTGAACTGTTTTGCATTTACTTCTAGGCAACTAAGATGTATCATTTGCCTAGGACCATTTTAACTTTGGTTAATTTCTTGGACAGTGTGGGTAAGTATATATTTAAACCTCAAACTGGTTTGAGGGCTGACTGACGGTTACAGGCTCCCATTTTTTCTCCGTCCTCCAACCCAGGTTTTTACGTTGTCTTCTGTATTGGTTGGCAGATTTTTTTTCTAGCTCACTCTTTCATGAGAGTCTAACTCCTTAAGGTCCTGGCTTTAGGTAGAGGTCATAGTTTCTCCTTTTTAGCTTTTTTGAGCTCAAGGCATTATCTCTTATCTTTTATTTTTTTCCCCAAGATTGGAAACCTCTCCGAGAACTGCTGCAGTGTCAGCTCTCAAGAGTATTAGTCTGTGTTTTCACTTTGTTTTTCATTCTTGGTCCTTGGGGGTTTATATTACCTTTTTATAAGCATAGCTGTGAATCATTTAAAAAGGATGGTTATTACAATTTTATCCACATTTCTAGGCGTTTTGCAGGGGGATAATTTGCATGGTCTTTTAACTGCCAAGGTGTCAAGTAGGAAGTTCTTGTCCAACTTGTTAGATGTACCTTTTTCATTATGTTATCTTGTTGGTTTGTACCAGTTATTCAAGTACTTCCTCTCAGTGCTTTTTTTTGTTAACTTTTCAAACTTTTTGTTTTTGCAGATAATAATTTTCAGGTGTTTGCTGCAAAAAATGAGTAGGGAAGCTATAAAATGACATACTTAATCTTGGTTTGTGTTAATTCTGAAATTTGAAATCTCATATTTCGTAGTTATTGATCACGATAGTAGCAGCACTAAAGGTGTTTGTAAAATGGCATGGGTCCTTTTCATCCTTTTATGTGAGTGGTGGTTTTCAGAATCTATCCAAGCTCAAAATATGTAATTATTCCTTTAATTTTAACATTTTATTTACTGTAAAGAGTCAAGTCCAGTTGGTATTGTATTAATATGTAGTAAAAAATCTAAGTAGAGGCCTGTTCAGTACATTGTATCCAAGCTAGCACAAAAAATAATTTAGTGCAGGAATAAGGCAGGAGAATCCCTTGAGTCCAGTAGGTTGAGGCTGCAGTGAGCTATCTTGGTGCCACTGCACTTGAGCCTGGGTGACAGAGCAAGACCCTGTCTAAAAAAGAAAAAAGAACCAGGACTATCTTAAAAACGGGGACATTTGGATGTGAAGGTGCACTCCTCTCAGAATTGTTATGGTGTCTCATGTTTTTTATCTTTAGTTAGTGGGAGATGATGAGATTCTAGAAATGGAAGTGGCTGTGGTGTGGGGCATTTGTAGTTAATTACTTAGTATGGCTGAGTGGCAGCCTCCAGCCCTGGTTTATAATGTTCTGCAGCTGTCACCATTGACTTAGTTGGGCCTTTTGTTCAGCTTCACTGTTATGTAACAGTGAGTTGCAGTCCTCATTCTTGTGTACTGTGGTGAGCAGGAGGGAGGATTAGCTCCTCATCCTGTCCTTTTTCTGTCATTCACTCCTCTTCCTTTTTTTGGATGGACATTTTTATTTTGGCTGCAGTGCTGGTGAAATGTCTACTTGAAACTAGGTCACAAGAATGTTTAATAACTACTTGTTAACTGAATGACCAGCAGATTGTAACTTAATTAACCCTCCTACTTAAGTGCAGGCCTAGAGTCTCTGTCCTTGAGATTTGGCAGTTTTCTCTAGGTGTTCCACTTTTATTCTTTATTCTCAGTCAACTAGATTGTCTGAGACAATGGTTGCCAACTGCTATGGGTTGACACAGTGAGCGCTGGTGAGGCAGGGATTTGGGGTTTAATTCCAGGCTGCTTCCCCATGGTTAGAAACCATGCAGACCTACATGGTACTCTTAACTGCCCTAGGATGAATGAGTATCCTTGGGCAGCAGGGTACCAGGTTGGAGAGTGTAGGAGTATTCAGGCAGAATGTTTCATGTAATTAGGGAAGAAAATGCATTGTAAATTTCCTGGTGGGGACTGTAGTGCTATCTTTCATTTTTGTATTAGGGATGTAATTTTATATTGTGATTAGATTTAATTTGGTGTTTATTCAAATTGTCAACCTTAAATAATGCATTTCAGAGGATACGATTAAGTATGGAGTTAAATATTTGAGTGGGAAGCTTGAGGATGACCACCTGGAAACAGTCCAAACAAATGAGATCAGCATTCCAAAGTGGAGGAGTTAAGGTTCCACTTACACAGGTAGAGACAAAGAAGTTCTAGCAGGATTATAACATTTTCCGGTACTTCCTACTGGACCAGTGCATATCTACAGCCATTTGATTGGTTACAGATTGCTACATTTCAAGCAAGATTACTTTATTACTCCATAAGGAGGGGCAGGGCTCTGAAAGGTCTTAGCTCTAGTGCCACTGGTCTTCCTAATTATTTATAGAAGACATCCAGAAGTTATAGCTGCATGCCAAGTCACTCAGGCAGCATAACCACATTCCTCTCAAGGCTCAGAATAATTTAAAGTTCTGACAGCTTTAAGTTTATTTATTTTTACAAAATGATGTGGACTTCTTTGATGCCAAAAATGGTATTTTTGTTGATTCTATTTTTGAGTCAAATAGTCTTACTACTTTTTGTTCATATCTGAGTTTTTTTTTTTGATGCATATAGTTGTGCACCACAGTGCCTGGCACAGTGTCTTTTAAATTAATTATTATTTTTTAAATATGCTAAAGTTTTATTTCTTTTACTGTATTTTCTTTCTTTCTTTCTTTCTTTTTCTTTTTTTTGAGACAGAGTCTCACTCTGTCACCTAGGCTGGAGTGCGGTGGTGTGATCTTGGCTCACTGCAACCTCCCCCTCCCAGGTTCAAGCGAGATTCTCCTGTCCAGCTTCCCGAGAAGCTGGGACTATAGGCATATGCTGCAACATCCAGCTAATTTTTGTATTTTTAGTAGAGATGGGGTTTCACCATGTTGTCCAGGATGGTCTCCATCTCTTGACCTCATGATCCGTCCACCTCGGCCTCCCAAAGTGCTGGGATTACAGGCATGAGCCACCACACCCGGCTTACTGTATTTTTAAGACACAGTCTCGCTCTTTTGGCTGGAGTGCAGTGATGTAATCACAGTTCACTGCAGCTTTGACCTCCTGGTCTCAAAATACTTCCACCTCACCTTCCTGAGTAGCTGGGTCTACAGACGTGTACCACCATGCCCAGATGATTTTTTTACTTTTTTATAAACACAGGATCTCACTATGTTGCCCAGGCTGTTCTCAAACTCCTGGCTTCAAGTGATCCTCCAAAGTGCTGGGATTATAGGTATGAGCCACTGTGTCCAGCCTTTTTAATTTTAATTTTTTTTTTTTTTGAGATGGAGTCTTGCTCTGTTGCCCAGGCTGGAGTGCAATGGCTTGGTCTCAGCTCATTGCAGCCTCCACCCCTCAGGCTCAAACGATTCTCCTGCCTCAGCCTCCCGAATAGCTGGGATTACAGGAGCCTGCCACTACGCCTGGCTAATTTTTGTATTTTTAGGGGAGATGGGATTTCACCATGTTGGCCAGGCTGGTCATGAACTCCTGACCTCATAATCCACCCACCTCGGCCTCCCAAAGTGCTGGGATTACAGGTGTGAGCTACCACGCCCGTCAAAATTTTATTTTTAAGTATCAATGTTTTGTCATTGGCATGGTGTCTTTATGCAGAAAATGCATAGGCTTTTATTTATTTCTTTTTGAGACAGTTTTGCTCTTGTCACCTGGGCTGGAATGCAATGGCATGATCTTGGCCCACTACAATCTCTGCCTCTGAGGTTCAAGTGGATTTTCCTGCCTCAGCCTCCTGAGTAGCTGGGATTAGAGGCACCCACCACCACACCTGGCTACTTTCTGTAGTTTTTTTTTGAGATGAACTCTTGCTTTGTCACCTAGGCTGGAGTGCAGTGGCACAATCTTGCCTCACGATTGCTACAACCTCCACCACCTGGGTTCAAGTGATTCTCCTGCCTCAGCCTCCTGAGTAGCTGGGATTATAGATGTGCACTTTCATGCCCAGCTAATTTTTGTATTTTTAGAAGAGATGGCGTTTTACCATATTGCCCAGGCTGGTCTTGAACTCCTGATCTCTGATGATACACCTGCCTTGGCCTACCAAAGTGTGGGATTACAGGTGTAAGCCGTCGTGCTCTACCAGAAAGTGTGTAGGTTTTGAACTAAATAGTTAGTCTTTCTGCCTTTCCCTTTGATCATCTTTTTTTTTTTCTCCAAAATAAAGGCCAGCCACTTTTTCCATTAAAATATTTTCTCTGCTGGACGCAGTGGCTCACACCTGTAATCCCAGTACTTTGGGAGGCCGAGGCGGGCAGATCACAAGGTCAGGAGTTTGAGACCATTTGGCCAACATGGTGAAACCCTGTCTCTACTAAAAATACAAAAATTAGCTGGGTGTAAGCCTGTAATCCCAGCAACTCAGGAGGCTGAGGCAGGAGAATCGCTGAGCCTGGGAGGCAGAGGTTGCAGTGACCCGAGATCGCACTACTGCACTCCAACGTGGGTGACAGAGCGAGACTCCGTTTCAAGAAAATTTTTTTTTTCCTCAAGCTTTTAGTTTATCCCAGCCTTTGCCTCTCTCATTCCCTTTACTGTGCCAATATTTCCTGACCATAAAGTCCACGTATGAATTATTTTGGTCTTTGTACTTCTCATGTGGTGTCTAATGAAATTTGGCATTGTCTCTGTGGAATAGCTGCTTTTTTTTTTTAAAGACAGAGTCTTACTCTGTTGTTCAGGCTGGGGTGCAGCGGTGCGATCTGGGCTCACTGTAACCTCTGCCTCCTGGGTTCAGGAGATTCTCCTGCCTCAGCCTCCCAAGTAGCCGGACTATAGGTGCACCACCATGCCAGGCTAATTTTTATAGTTTTAGTACAGATGGGATTTCACTGTGTTGGCCAGGCCAGTCTCAAACTCCTGACCTCAGCTGATCTGCACACCTGGGCCTCCCAAAGTGCTGGAGTTACAGGCGTGAACCACTGCACCTGTCCTGGAATAGATTATTTATCGGATGAGTGGTGGGACTTGCATAGCTAGGTATATGCACATGCATGTATGCACATGAACATGACATTTTCTAGTCTATGACAGGTGCCCTTTCTTCCCAAGCGTTATCATCTGTTATTTTCCACTTACAGGAATAGGGCTTTGTTTTTTTCTTTTTTACTTTATTTATTTATTTATTTTTAGAGATGGGATCTTCCTGTGTTGCTCAGGCTGGAGTGCAGTGGCTATTCACAGGCATGATCCCACTACTGATCAGCATGGAAGTTTTGACCTGCTCCATTTCCAACCTGGGCCGGTTCACCCCTCCTTAGGCATCCTGATGGTCCCGCTCTCCTATGAGGTTACCATATTGATGCCGAACTTAGTGTGGACACCTGGTCAGCATAGCACACTAGAGCCCAGAACTCCTGGGCTCAAGTGATCCTCCCACCTCAGCCTCCCGAGTAATAGCACATGCTATTGTGCCTGGCCTTTTTTACTTTATTTTTTTGTTATTTATTTATTTACTTTTGGGAATAGAGTTTTTTTGCAGGTCTTCTTACTTGCAAAATCTATAGTCTGTGTTTTGTCCAGAATCCATATGCTTTTCCCCAGAGAAGTTATAGAGTATTACTTTAAAAGAAGCCTTTTTTGGAGGTTGCAATGAGCCGAGATCACGCCACTGCACTCCAGCCTGGGTGAAAGAGTGAAACTTCATCTCGAAAAATAAAAGCCTTTTTTCTACTTTGCTATTTTGGTTTTAGGTGAAGTGTACACTTTCTTTCTAATCTATCTTTGCTAATATTCACATATCACTATTTTCTTCAGTATTTATGTCCAGCATTAGACTAGAGAGAGATTTACAGGGCGCTATACAAAAGTAACTGTGACAGGTTAGAAGTGGTATAAATCTGGCCAAGCATGGTGGCTCAGGCCTATAATCTGAGCACTTTGGGAGGCCAAGGCAGGTGGATCACTTGAGGTCAGGAGTTTGATACCAGCCTGGCCATCATGGTTAAACCCTGTCTTTACTATAAATACAAAACTAGCCAGGTGTTGTGGTGGACACCTGTAATCCCAGCTACTCAGGAGGCTGAGACAGGAAAATTGGCTGAACCTGGGAGAAGGAGGCTGCAGTGAGCTGAGCTTGCACCATTGCACTCCAGCCTGGGTGGAGAGATTCTTCTGCCTCAGCCTCCCGAGTAACTGGGACTACAGGTGCTCGCCACCACACCTGGCTAATTTTTGTATTTTCAGTAGAGACGGAGTTTCACCATATTGGCCAGGCTGGTCTTGATTGAACTCTTGACCTTGTGATCCACCCACTTTGGCCTCCCAAAGTGCTGGGATTATAAGCATGAACCACAGTGCCCAGCTGGAGTCTTAAAAAAACAAACAAACAAAAAAGAGGCTGGGTGTGGTAGCTTACCCGTGTAATCCCAGCTACTTGGGAGGCTGAGGCACATGAATTACTTGAACCTGGGAGGCGGAGGTTGCAGTAAGCTATGATTGCGCCACTGCACTTCAGCCTGGGCAACAGAACAAGACTCTGTCTCAAAAAACAACAACAAAAAGATGATACAAATCTTAAGCTTACGTATTTCCATAATGCTGAAGTGTGTGTGTGTAGGAGCCTAAAATGGAAAAAGTGGGCACAGGTTAGAATAACTTTGGCCATGAAGTAATAGTGGAATATGTAATCTAGATGGATGCATAAGTCTCTTTACACTATTCTTCACAACTGGGCCACATCCACACATAGAAGGAGGTAGAGCTGGTGAGTCCAATTTCTACCTCCTTGTGGGGTGCCATTTATTTATGTCATTGATCATGCCTAGAGCCTTCCAGAGAGAGGCCAAGTGAGACTTTTGCCTCAGAGATGGTTCCAGCTAGGCTCAGAGGAAGAAGGAAAGGGACCAACCCCTTTAGAAGGAACGCTTTTTAACCCTAAGTCATTGTGTCTTAAAGGAAAGGAACTCTGTTATTAACTAACTATAGAGAACAGTTAGGTTATATTTCAAATCTATCCCTTTTTGTTTTGAGATGGAGTCTTGCTCTGTTGCCCAGGCTGGAGTGCAGTGGCATAATCTTGGCTCATTGCAACCTCCACCTCCTGGGTTCAAGTGATTCTCCTGCTTCACCCTCTGAGTAGCTGGGATTACAGGCACGCATCACCACTGGCTCTGACTAATTTTTGTATTTTTAGTAGAGACGAGGTTTTGCCATGTTGGCCAGGCTGGCATCGAATTCCTGACCTCAGGTGATCCACCCACCTGGGCCTTCCAAAGTGCTGGCATTACAGACGTGAGCCACCTTGCCCAGCCCAAATCTATACTTTGAAATGAGATATTTTGGGACTTGTTAAGTGTTTAAATCTTTGGAGAACTAGGAACAGATATATTTATCTTCTTTCTTGTAATTGTCTTTTAGAAAGTTATTTATTTTCACCACTAAATACTTTATTTCATTCATAGATACATCATTATGTATTTCCTAAGGACCTTCTGTTACATAACCACAGACCAGTTCTCAAAATCAGGAAATTTAATATTGATACAATACTATTTTCTGATTCATAGTCTATACTCAGTGGCATCAATTGTCCCCAGCTATTTTTTCCCCTAGGCCTTTATAGCTGTTTTCTCCCCCACGGTCCTCCCTGCCCCACGCACCTGTCCAGGATCTAACCCGGGATCCCACATTACATTTAGTCTCTTCTAATCTGAAACAGTTTTTGGAGGATTATTTCACATATATGTTGAAGTCTACACAGTTAGTCCCAGGATCCTTGTCTTCTAATTCTCATTCTGATCCTGACTTCCTTATGGCATTCTAGGGAAAGTTGCTGCTTCCTTGAGAGGAAAAGGATTATATTTGAATGTAACTCATTTGTGTAATTTAATTGCTGTGCATTTTAGTAGCAACTAATAGGTTTGGTAGCCCCAGGGAGTATGTTGGCAAAGGGAGAGGAGATAGACTGCTGATGGTTAGACTCTGCATGTATTTTGAACTGCTTAGACACTAATGATCTTCATTGGTTCTGCTAGATTTGAAGCAGAATATTTCCCTGACCCCCTCACGGGTGGGAACTGGAGTGCATGGGGGCCAGCAGGGGTGAACTCCACTCACTCAGAGCTCTACTCATTGTGGGAGGGGGAGCACAAGTGAGTGGGTACAGGAGCTAGGGAAAGTGCATTTGGGTTCTGGCAATAGCAAATTCTTTGTTGGCCTTGTGGCAGGATCTAGGGGGAGGGTGCCTGTGAGCCCTGAAGCCCCAGAGGAAGTGTTACAGTGCCCTTTTAGGTTTGCAATCTGTGGATAGCTTAAGTGTTAACAGCTCAATGGAGGGTCAGTGTGACAGCCTTTTGTAGCCACCTTCATAGCACCTGAGTTCTTGTTTGGCATCCAGAAGGAATAAGATCACACGAACGAATTGAAGGTAGGGATTTTATTGCTGATGAAAGTGGCTCTCAGCCAGAAGGAGAGCTGAAAAGCAGACAGAGTAGGACTGTAATCTTCCTCTGGAGTCTGGCCGTCCCTGGCCAGGGACTTCCAAAGCTACACCATCAAACTGTCCCTCTGAAGTCAAGCCACTTTTCTCTGACATCCAGCCATAGTCTCTGATGCACACCTGCTTCCCCTCTCTGCTGGCTGAGCCTGGGGTTTTTATGGGTGTAGGACGTGGGGCAGGTTGGGCCATGGGTGGTTTTGGAAAAGGCAACATTTGAGTGGGAAAAGGAAGTTAGTTCTCACTTTGGGCCATGATTCCAGGCTTGAGGGTGGGGCCCTTGCCGGGGAACTGCCCTCTTCTGCCCAGAATTTCCCTGCCTCCTGTCTCTATCAGTTTTCTCCTAATTCTCATGATCAGTTTTATTATTAATTAAAATATGGAAAACAGTGCATCTGAAACAAATTTGGTTCATGTGAGATTCTTGTCTTCTTTTGTGAATTGAGGGGGTGAAACTCACTACATATTTCTATTTACAAACCCTTGTACCATTTTACTAAGTCAACTAGAAGTGTGACATTTTGTAGTTTAAAGGTACAATTTAGGGGCATGTGTTCTCAGGACCTTTGAGGCTGTATCACAGGCAAACAAACAAAAAAGTTAAATAAGTAGTATAAAGATTTAAAAAGGTACAGTTTACCTTTTGTGTTGAAATAATTCCACAGTTTATTTTAACACATGGGAAGTCGAGAAATTGATCTTCAGACTTTCTGTTGCACTTTGCAGACAGAAACTTTTTACCCTGATTTGCCACTTAAATCCCTGTGGCACTAGATTTCCAACACCAACAACCACGTCTCCAAACAGCATATAGTGTTTCCAACACTAACAACCAATTTTCCAATTCTCTGGACACAAACTAGATGTTCAACAGTGTTCAATTCTGACACTACCAGAAGTTGGCACAGATACCACAGGCTAAGGGCTCTGTCTTACGATAACACCCCCACTTTAAACGCCAGACTTAAGTCTTGGCCCACCAGTAACTTCTGACCAACCAGCTGTGAATAGGGCATTCCCAAGACCCCGCCTCAGGTTTAATAATTTGCCTGAATGGCTCATTGAACTTAGGAACACACTTTACTTAGGTTTACCTGTTTCTTATAAAGGAAACAACTCAGGAACAGTGAATTGGAAGAGATGCAAAGGACAAGGTATGGAGGGAGTGGAGCGCAGAGCTTCTGTGCCCTCTCCTGGTGTCACCCTCCTAGCACTTTGATGTATTCTCCAACCTGGGAGTGCTCTGAATCTCATTGTTAAAGAATTTTTATAGAGCTCAGTTTCCAGCCCCCACAACCCTACTTCTTAGAGTTCAGTGGGTGGGGCTGAAAGTTCCACCCTCTAGTCCCTGGTCATTCTAGAGACCAGGTCTTTCTAGGTCTTTACAGTCCCACTCTGAGGCTATCTGGGGGCCCCACCCTAAGTTTCTTTATTAGCATAAACTGGTGTGATCAAAATGGGCTGATTATGAATAATAAAAGACCCTCCTATCACGAAATTCCAAGGGTTTTAGGAGTTCTGTGCTGGGAACCTGGGACAGAGACCAAATATATTTTGTATTATACCCCAAGCACCACAAAGGGCCTGCTGCTGACTAATATTACCATTCATTTTAGAACTGTGAGAAGCAGAGCCAAAAGAGTTTACTTAGGTCTTGAAGCTAAGTGCAAGTCACTGGCAAAGTCAGAGTGGAAAAGCATTAATAACCGTACAAATGCAATAAATAGTATGTTATTTTCTGTAGAATATTTTGAAAATACAAAAGTATATATCACAATGTAGACTTCATTAAAACTTTTATTTGTAGTAGATACCAACTAAGGAAAAACTGTAGTCTAGAAACAACAGTTTTGATAACTGAAAATCTGTGACCAGTGTCAGCTCAGAAAATCGGTGGTGATTATTATTGAGACAGGGTCTCACTCTTGTCACCCAGGCTGGAGTACAGTGGCACAATCTGGGCTTATTGCAACCTCTATCTCCTGGGTTCAAGCGATTCTTCTGCCTCAGCTTCCCAAGTAGCTCGGACTGCAGGCATGCACCACCACACCCAGCTAATTTTTGTATTTTTAGTAGAGACAGGTTGGCCAGGTTGGTCTTGAACTCCTGGCCTCAAGTAATCCACCCACCTTGGCCTCCCAAAGTGCTGGGATTATAGGCATCAGGCAACGTGCCCAGCCCAGTGGTTATTATTTGGATTATAAAAGGTTCATATAGGATTCCTGCCACAGTTTCTTTAAAAGGGCTTTGTTGAAATGCTACTTCCACAGAGCTTTGGGATCATGTCTGGTGAGTAGTTTGACTAGATACAGTCTTTGTCACAGTTCATACTGAATGTGCAGCTATGAAGGGCAAAATCTCCTCTGCACAGCTTGTGTTGGTCTAGGCATAAAAGCACCCAGACTGAGATCTGTGGCTCTGTGATAGAGCTCTCAGGAGAGGGAGGATCCTCAGAGGACTTGTACTTTGAGACTAGACTGGTAAGGGAGAATGGAGGCAGTGGTGATTGGGGAGTTGGAAGGATGAGACAGTGAGCATGGCTTGGCTTTTCTCCAAGCCTCTCAGTCTCATTGTCTAGCAGATAAACCTGATCTGCTTTTAAACTCTTCTGAACTCAGGGCTGACTTAGGCTTAGGGAAGTCTGAGGAAAGTGGACCCTCCATGTCTCTGCCATGTGGGCTCTTGTTTCTGTAGTCTCCATTCTTTTTTCTTTCTTTTTTTTGAGTCAGGGTCTTACTTTGTCACCCAGGCTGAAGCGCAGTTGTATGGTCATGACTCACTGGAACCTTGAACACCTGAGCTCAAGTGATCCCCTGGCCTCAGCCTCCCAAGAAACTGGAACTATGGGTGCGCACTAGCATGCCAGCTAATTTTAAAATGTTTTGTAGAGATGGGGTCTCACTATGTTGTCCAGGCTGGTCTCAAACTCCTGGGATCAAATGATCCTCCCACCTTGGCCTCTCAGAGTTCTGAGATAATAGACATGAGCCACTGCACCTGGCTTGTAATCACCATCTTAAGAAGTTAGAGCTGTGTGGAAAGAGATACAGCACTCACAGGTCGAATGGTAGCATACTGCATATACAGGAGGTAACAGCACGCAAAGCCTTTGTTCACAAGCAAAGCAAAGAATTTGTTTCTTGTTCTTTTTTTTTTTTTTTTTTTTTTGAGATGGAGCTTTGCTCTTATTACCCAGGCTGGAGTGCAATGGCATGATCTTGGCTCGCCGCAACCTCCGCCTCCTGGGTTCAAGCGATTCTCCTGCCTCAGCTTCCCAAGTAGTTGGGATTACAGGCATGAGCTTCCATGCCCGGCTAATTTTGTATTTTACTACAGGATATCTCCATGTTAGGCTGCTCTCAAACTCCCGACCTCAGGTGATCTGCCTGCCTCGGCCTCTCTTCTTTCTCATTCTTGTCTCATCCTTTGTATCCAGAGGTCTTATTTTTGTCTTCATTTTATTGCCTTCATATTATACTGGTCTGATGGTGTGTGTGTGTGTGTGTGTGTGTGTGAATTTTTCAGAGCTCAGATTTCTGGATGGTGGAGCAGTGTATTACACAGGCTTCTCATAGCTCAAACTGTCATCCCTGCTTTAGCTCATCTCTTCCAAATTGTTTTCCACTCTTTACCCCCAACAACTTTTTTTCCCTGCTGGCCATGATTCCATAGAGAAGGAAATGAACCTTTCATTTGCTTCCCTCAGAGTGACCTTCTGGAACTTTACCTCCATTTACTCAAAACGTCTGGCAATAATCCTGTAGGGATGTGCTATTCAATGACTTCTTACATGAAGGGCCTAAGCCAGGGAAGTCTTGAGGGGGAACACAGAGAACCTCAGCCCTTGTCCATTTTAAACCAATGTGGATAGCAGAGATTGAATGGTAAAAGTAAAAATTTAATTTTGTAAATGCAGCATTAACTTCAGTCATTGAGAAAGCTTGCCTTTGATGGCTACTTACATTTATAAAATAATCTATCAGGCCAGGCATGGTGGCATATGCCTAATTCCCAGAACTTTGGGAGGCTAAGGCAGGCGGATCACAAGGTCAGGAGTTCGAAACCAGTCTGGCCAACAGTGAAACCTTGTCTCTACTAAAAATACAAAAATTCGCTGGGCATGGATAGTGGGTGCCTATAATCCCAGCTCTTCAGGAGGCTGAGGTAGGAGAATCACTTGAACCCAGGAGGCGGAGGTTGTGGTGAGCCAAGATTGTGCCACTGTACTCCAGCCTGGGTGACAAGAGTGAAACTCCATCTCCAATAAATAAATAAATAATAAGTTATTAATAATACATTTGTAAAATATACATCATTTTTGTATCAGATAAATCTTATGTTTTGTTATTGTTGTTCTGAGAGAAGGTCTCACTATGTTTCCCAGGCTGGAGGGCAGTGGCACGATCACAGCTTACTGCAGTCTCAAACACGGGATTCCCAGGCTAGTCTCAAACTTCTGTTCTCAAGCATTCCTAAAGTGCTGCCATTATGGGTGTAAGCTTCCGTGCCCGGCCTTTTTGAAGACAGTGTAGAACAGTTCAAATATTTTATGATGTTCACATGTAATTTGGTCTTCTGCATATTATATTTTAAAAATGTAAAATTCTTTCTTTGTGACACCTGAAAATTTCACAGATCTTAAAATCTTACAGTCTTAGAACAGCAGTTCTTAAACTTTTTGCTCTTAGGACCCTCTTATACTCTTCCCCTCCCCCCTTAATTGGGGCAGCCTCTTGAGCTAGAGTGGGCTCAGAGACTCCCTGAAAGGCTCTTTAAACCATAATTTTGACATTGTGGTTCCATTGAAAGGGTCTTGGGGACTCCCAGGGGTTCCCGGACCACCCTTTGAGAATTGCTGTTTTAAAATCTGGAAGAGATCTTGAAGATTAACTCAGGCCCATTTCTCCTCTGGGTTGGAATAAGAGGAGTGATTGAAGCTGAGGGAGAATTGACTTGCCCAAAATCATGCAGCTAGTTACTCATAGAGCTGTGGCTGGAATTAGGTTTCTTGAGTGATTATGTAAACATACCTCTAGTGCTATGCTAGGTTCTGATTCCCTGGGTCAGGCTCCATTGTACTATCTTTTGGTGGTAGTTGTCTCCTGTGGTCCTGGTCCTTCAAGTCTTGAATGCATTTGTTCACCTTTTGTTTCTTTTTTTCTCTTAAGTTTCAAATTGCCAAAATTCTCATTATATTTCCAAGTAAAATGTTGAGCTATTGTGTCAGTGTAGCTCTGTGGCTGCTTTGTATGTTTCTAAATTTTTTAAAAGTAACTGATAGACACTCAAAAAGCATTGAGCTACATGGTGGTTTGAAGGTATGCATTGGGTGTGACTGGAGTAGTGTCTGTTTTACATAGGAAGGTATTTGGAAAGAAATTTAATAATCAACAGTGGATCTCTAAGCAGACTGGAAGAATTCTGTGAGTTCCCAGTGAGTACTATACTCAGTGAACTGATCTCTCTTTTTTGTCTTTGAATTATATAAATTCCTTGACTAATTTTTTTTAAAGGGTATTGACCAAAGCTTTGGACCAAATGTTTTCCTGCTGTTCTTTTTTTAAAAATTGTATTTATTTACTTGTTTTTTGAGACTAGCTCTATTACCCAGGCTGGAGTGCAGTGGCCCAGTCATGGCTCACTGCAGCCTCAACCTCCCAGGCTCAAATGACCCTCCCACCTCAGTCTCCCAACTAGCTGGGACTACAGGTGCACGCCACTATGTCTGGCTAATTTTTGTATTCGTGTGTGTGTGTATTATTTTGTAGAGATGGAGTCTTCCTATGTTGCCCAGTCTGATCTCAAACTCCTGAGCTCAAATGATTCTCTTGCCTTAGTCTCCCAAAGTGCTGGGATTACAGGAGTGAGCCACCATGCCTGGACTGTTTTTCTACTGTTAAAAGAATTTCTTCTCCTTGTAAATTAGCTCAAATCCAGTGTTTTGTTTATATATTCTTCAAGAAGAAAACAAGTCATTTGCACTTGCTATGGACTTGCTTTGAGACCATTTGGCAGAATTTAGTACTACTCAGGGTCACCAAAATTAATGAGGACATGGCAGTCTGGGAAGGATCCTTTTATTTAAAAGGAACAATCATGATGCTATCAAGGACCATATTGACGTCTTTGAAATTTCATGAGCTGCCTCACAGTGATGAGGCAGCGTGTGTGCTGAGAGTCTTATGATTCCAGTGTGAACTCTGCAAGCCTGGTGGTCTGCTTTGTGAACAAAGGCTTTGTGTGTGTGTGTGTGTGTGTGTGTGTGTGTGTGTTTCATCCTGTGTGTACCCTAATATCCCCACCTTGCCATGCCTCATGTCTCTTAAGGGCTGTGCCTGCATGATTAATTCTGCTGATTCTTGACCAGGTACCACTCTTTTGACAAGTGTTGTTGTCTTTGAACTTAGCAGGGCAGAACAGTGTTTTCCTTTACTCTCAAGATTGCTATGAGGTGCTAGGCTAGGATTGGCTATGGGTTTCTTCATAATTATATCCGCCTTTTAACAAACCCAATATATTGAACTGTAGACTTAGTAAAATACTTAGGGGTTAAATATTTGCTTTTCAGAGTGATCTTCTTTAGCGTTCCTTTAAATAGCTAGTTCTCTAGTTTCATTGAAATATAATTTGATTCCTAGAATTTGCTCTGTAGGAACATGGGTCCTCATTAAGGTGCAGCATACCCATTATTGCTCTCCTAGTTTCTGTATTAGAGACAGAGGCCCTGCTCACTGGAGACTGAAGCAGTGTTTTGCATAGAATGAGGAGCAAATGAGGGAGAAGGATTATTTTCTTTATCACTCCCCCCTCCCCCCACGTTACCAACCATGTGTGTCTAACAGTTCTACTAAGAGCTGAGTACTGAATCAAGGCTGCCTTGTGTTCTGAAAAGCTATGCCCACATGGAGGTATGTGTGTATGAGGGCGGAGCCCCTTAGAGACAGAATACAATTGACTGCTGCTGCCCCCCAAGGCCAGCTTTTCCCCTGCGATATTCACTTGTTGCCTGCACTCAAGTGATCCTCCCACCCCCGTCTCCCAGATAGCTGGGACTACAGTTACACACCACCATGCCCAGCTAGTTTTTATATATCTCGTAGATGTGGGGTGTTGCTGTGTTGCCCAGGCTGGGTCTTGAACTCTTGGGCCAAACAGTCCTCCTATCTTGAACTCCCAAAGTGCTAGGATTACAGGTGTGAACCACCACACCAGGCTCTGTTGTCTGTTTTTTCTTTTCTTTTTTTTTTTTTAAGGAGTCTCTCTCTGTTGCCACCATACAATTTCTTCTCTAGCATGAGAGGCATTCAGATTACCTAAAAGTACTTGCTAATTAAAAGTGGTTCTCTAAAATCAGCCAAGCACACTGCAGAGAAAATACTCTTTTTTTTGAGATGGAGTTTCACTCTTGTTTCCTAGGCTGGAGTGCAATGGTTTGGTCTCAGATCACTAGAACCTCTGCCTCCTGGTTCAGGCGATTCTCCTGCCTCAGCCTCCCAAGTAGCTGGGATTACAGGCATGTGCCACTGTGCCTGGGTAATTTTGTATTTTTAGTAGAGATGGGGTTTCACCATCTTGGTCAGGCTGTTCTCGAACTCCTGATCTCAGATGATCTGCCCACTTAGGCCTCCCAAATTGCTGGGATTACAAGTGTGAGCCACCATGCCTGGCCAAAACACTCTTGTCTCAAGGAGTCTAGGATGAAAGAGAGGGGTTATGCTGATTACAATCATTGACTTCCAGATACATAGTTACTAATGAATATACTAACATTCAGAAATAAATTTCACTACAAATATTAAGAAGTAAATTTTACTTCCAAAGTTGTTGATATCTAATTGATTTTCTACTTCCTTTCTAAAACCTGTTAAATGAACCAGAGACACAGGATAGTCATTTCTTTTTTTTTTTTTTCAGGATAGTCATTTTTACAGAGATTTGAAATCTGCCAGGTCACTAAGTGAATGGTAGCTCAGCATTAGTTATATGAATTTGTATATGCCAATCACATTTCTCTCCTGTCCCTTAATGCCCTTTGCAGATGTTTTTGGAGTGAGTTATTAACGCAAAAATGTAAATTTTCTTATTAGATCATTTCACAGCTGTTTTTTATTTTGTCTTGAGAGGCTAAGTACAAGAACCATCTGGACACACACACTTTTTTTCGAGATAGAGTCTTGCTGTTGTCCCCCAGGCTGGAGTGCAATGGCATAATCTTGGCTCACTGCAACCTCTACCTCCCAGCTTCAAGTGATTTTCCTGCCTCAGCCTCCCAAGTAGCTGGGACTATAGGTGCCAGTCACCATGCCTGGCTAATTTTTGTATTTTTAGTAGAGACAGGGTTTCACCATGTTGGCCAGGCTGGTGTTGAACTCCTGACCTCAGGTGATCCGCCCACCTTGGCCTCCCAAAGTGCTGGGATTGCAGGTGTGAGCCACCACATCTGGCCACACACACTCTTGATTCCTGTTATTTCTAATTCTGAACAGTCCTAAGTTCTAGTTTTCTAAAACTCTAAATAATCCAATTTGCTTTCCTTTTTTTCTTTTCTGTTCTGTTCAGGAGAAGATGGATGTTATGTTTCAAATTGTCTGAAGCTTAATAAGAGATTGCAGTTCTGCAGTATATTTTATGTTAAATAATTAGAGACTTGTATCTCAGTTTTTATTTTGGGAGATAGGAATTTGAGGATGGTCTGATTGTTGATGTATTTATCTGCAGCAATTTGTCTTATAAAAGATTATTTACCTCTTCTTTGATTTTACTATGAAAATTGGAGGCTGGACACAGTGTCTCATGCCTGTAATTCCAGCACTTTGGGAGGCCGAGGCGGGAGGATCACCTGAGGTCAGGAGTTCGAGACCAGCCTGGCAAACATGGTGAAACCCCGTCTCTACTAAAAATATAAAAATTAGCTGGGTGTGGTGACACATACCTATAATAGCTACTCTGGAGGCTGAGGCAGGAGAATCATTTGAACCCTGGAGGTGGAGGTTGCAGTGAGCTGAGATTGCACCACTGCATGCCAGCCTGGGTGACACAGTGAGATTGTATCTCAAAAAAAGAAAAAAGAAAAGAAAAAAAATTTGGGAGAGAGATCCAAGATGGCCGCATAGCAGCAGCTCAGGATTGTAGCTCCCAGTGAAAGCGCAGAGAGTGAGTGGATGCCACAATTGCAGACGAATTTTTGATACCCACAGACTGGGAGATTCCCAGCGAAGGAGCCACACGGGTCGCCAGCGCGACTCTTTTAGCCAGCGCGGCGCTTCTCGGTGCAGAGCGTACGGGACTGGGTGGTGCCCTTTTAGTCCAGCTCTCCCACAAGGAGAACAGCAATTGGAAGCGCTGAGAACTGAGAGCAAGCACAGCTGAACCTGGGAAGGCCCAGCTCTGTGGGGAAGGGGCGTCCGCTGAAGGAAAACTAAGAAACAGAAAAAACTTCATCACCAACAAGCCAGACGTCCACTCAGAGACCCAATCTGAAAGTCGGCAATTACAAAGACGACAGGTGGATAAATCCACAAAAATGGGAAGAAACCACTGCAAAAAGGCTGAGAACACCCGAAATCAGAATGCCTCTCCTCCTACAAGGAATCGCAGCTCCTCATCAGCAAGAGAACAAGGCTTGACGGAGGGTGAGTGTGATGACCTCACAGAATCAGGCTTCAGAAGGTGGATAATAAGAAACTTCTGTGAGCTAAAAGAACATGTTCTAACCCAATGCAAAGAAACTAAGAACCGTGAAAGAAGATTTAAC
Organism: Plecturocebus donacophilus; assembly: GCA_004027715.1. Lineage (NCBI taxonomy): Eukaryota > Metazoa > Chordata > Mammalia > Primates > Pitheciidae > Plecturocebus > Plecturocebus donacophilus. Next base: position 19,351 of record PVKP010040319.1, read on the forward strand.
GAAATGCTAACAAGAATGGACAACTTAGAGAAGAACATAAGTGAATTGATGGAGCTGAAAAACACAACACGAGAACTTCGCGAAGCATGCACAAGTTTCAACAGCCGAATTGACCAAGCAGAAGAAAGGATATCAGAGGTCGAAGATCAACTCAATGAAATAAAACGAGAAGGCAAGATGACAGAAAAAAGGGTCAAAAGGAATGA
>PVKP010040320.1:0-19545 GCA_004027715.1 Plecturocebus donacophilus
CATATATATATTACATTTATATTTATATTTATACAGGTCCCATTCTGTTTTTGATAATTTATTCTTAGCTATTAAATAATTTTAGTACTAATATAAATAGCCTTTTTTCTATTCAATTTTCTAATTTATTTTTCCTGTTATATAGGCTCAATATATTTTACTTGACCACAATACTTCTTATTGGTTCTATGATCCAGTAGATTTTGTTTTTCCAAGAACACTATCCTACCATATGCAAATAATTATTATTTCATTTTATCCTTTTCTATTTTATTCTATTTCTATGTCAGGTCTTATTGCTCTGAATCGAGCTAACAGATGATGTTAATTAACAGTGGTAATGGAGGCATTTTTGCCATATCTTTGATATTACTGAAGATGTTGGTATTTGGAGTTGATTTAAATCATTAACCTGGTTATGTATTGTGGGTGGTGTTGCTGCTGCTGCTGCTGCTGCTGAGAGGTGGAGAAGTGGAAAAGAAGAGGGGGAAGTTGCAGTTTGGTCTAAGTGACACATTTCTAGGTTTAGTTATATTTGGATAAAGCTTTGGCAGCCAGGATCTATTTGTACAAAGAACTAAATTTTTTTCCTAAGGAGGGCATCAGGCAATAATCTGGGCTTTGGGAGTAACAAAGGGTTTTGAGGGGAGACAATTTTGAAGTTAGCACTGTCTCAGTCACTTATTTATCCAAAGTCTGACTCTCAGTAAATGAGGGGCTGTAAAAATTAGGAGCAGTTTTTATTTAAAGTTACAAATTTGCTTCAGAAACAGAATTCTCAAAGTTTGGATATATAGTGTACTCACTCTCATAAGTTTTGAAGATAATTTTAGTTGACCATTATAACAGCTATCAAAATATATGTGTATATTTAAATTTCTAATTTACTATCATTTTATGACACTTTTAATACTCTTGTGTTTTTATTCACTTAAAAAATCACATGAACTTTTTGGGTTATATTTTGCCTTTGTTTTCTCTAGTGATTTAGAAAATATATCTCTAGTTTTTAAGTACATGGGTAGTGATTTTACAAAATACTTCAAACTGTATTTTCTGTTTATCCTACGCAAAGAATGAAACCAAATCTACTGACTCTTGGCTTTGATTGCAGTATTTATTTTAGGCATAAGCATTTTTTTACATTATGTGTTTTCTATTTCAAAATTATTTGACAATTACATTCAGCTTTATGAAAATTTATAGCTTTAGCTCCATTATATATATATATGTATATATATATATATTTTTTGGTTTGAGATGGAGTCTTGCTCTGTCACCCAGGCTGGAGTGCAGTGGTATGATCTCAGCTCACTGCAACCTCCACCTCTGGGTTCAAGCGATTCTTCTGCCTCAGCCTCCCAAGTAGCTGGGACTGCAGGCGTGTGCTACCATGCCCAGCTAATTTTTGTATTTTTAGTAAAGACAGGGTTTCACCATATTGGCCAGGCTGGTCTTGAACTCCTGACCTCGTGATCTGGCTGCCTTGGCTTCCTAAAGTGTTGGGATTACAGGCGTGAGCCACTGCACCCAGCTAGCTCCATAATAATTTTAATAATTGCCTCCAAGCCTTTTATATGACAATTTCCTCATTTAAAATCTTATTTTTATTAGTTGGCTGAAATATCATTAAAATATTTATTTCCCACTAGAAAATTAATGTTAGAGAGGTTTTCTGAATACTAATGATGTAGGACAGGTGAGCCCCAAAACTGGGGCTTAGCTTGGGAAGGTTCCTGGTTTCACCCAGGAAAGAATTCAAGGGCAAGCCGATGATGTTAGACTGCAACTTTTACTGAAGCAGTCTTGTACAGTAGTAGAAGAATTACTGCTTCTTGAAGAGCAGGGCTACCCTATAGTCAATGTGTCCAGAGTAGCAACTTAGAGGCAATTCTGCAGTCATACTTATACCCACTTTTAATTACATATACATTAAGGGTTGGATTATGTAGAAATTTCTAGAAAAAGGGTGGTAACTTCTTGGTCACAGGGTTATTGCCATAGCAAGAGGCAGTAACTTCTGGGTGTAGCCATGGCAGTGATAAACTAAGATGGCACACTGGGAGCTGTGTCTTATGGAAAGCTAGTTCCACCAAGTCCCTGTTCTAGCTAGTCCTCAATTTGGTCCAGTGTCTAAGCCCTGCCCCCAGAGTTGAGTCTCGCCTCCTACCTTACTTGCACATTACAGATGTTTCAGAATATTTGCAGCCTTTATATATGAATGACTATTTAATGGTTATCGAATTCATAGATTACAACGCATTCTTCCCTATAGACACCTGCTCTGTTGTCTAGTGTTGAATACTGGCTTGAGGTCTGAGTCTGGTTTGATTTTGTCCTTCCAGTATATGGTTTATCTCCTGGTATTCTGTTTAAAATGTTGGTATTATTTTTGAAATGTTCAAAAACAACAGGGTAAATCTGGGTGTTTATCAGTTTATTCAGTTTTGAATAAAATGAGACATGGACTCACTTTTTTTTTGGCATGAAAAAATGGTTTCTTATTATACCCTTGACTAGTGACTCTGTTTTATAGACTGCTCATCTCCCCTTTGGGAAAACTGTTTTTTTAGACTGAATGTCTGTTCTCATATCTACTATCAACTTTCTTATAAGTGACATCTTTTCTCTTTTCTTCCTGCATTTCTATAAAGCTTATTACATTTTGGGTCTGAATAAATCACTCAATTATCTACAACTTTTGCACTTTACTATTTTTAGTTCAGATTTTAATTTTTTAATTTGGTTTATGTAACCTTTTATTATTATGCTTCCTTATCATTTATGCTACTACGTAAGCAGAGCTTTATTTTTATTTCAAGCTGGTGATTTATTAATAACTTCTTCAACATCAAGTGGGTTTCAATGTCAAAACACATGAATATTTCTGAATAAACAAAGCAGATGCTTTTAAAAGATATCTTTCATGTGTTTTTAATGTGTTTTTCCAAAAGTATGCTGTTACTCTATATCTTGAAGACAAATTTCTTCCTGTTTTTGTATTTTAGGACATTTTTAAAGGTTCACATTTAAAATTTTTCTTTACCAAACTTAATTAAAAAGGGATTAATGCAAGTCTAATGTTTGCCAATAGATAAGACAAGTGGATTCTCCTTTGTGATCATCAACATTTATCTTAATTGTAAATCACCATTTACCTTAGTTGTCAATGGTGATGATCACAAAGGAAAATCCACTTGTCTTATTTCTATGCTGAAGTTCCAATGAAGCAGTTCTTGTCATGTTTCCAGCCTCTAGCAATTTCCTATCAGGTTGTGGTTTGGATGCACAGTGAAGAGTCATCTGTTCCTCCACCTGACTATGTGGAATTTATTTCTGAATAATTTGAAGCAATCTGTTGTCTTGCCTTGCAAAGAGCATTACATAAGAATCGACAATTCTTAGAATTAATACTTCCATAGATCTTGCTGCCTTTAGCCCAACCTACAACTGCTGTCACATTCCAGGGACTTTTACTGTTGTGCATTTATGAGACTTAAAGTCCAAGTTTTTCTACGGCAGGAAAAAAGGATTTGAAATAGACCTGGCTCTCAGAGAAAGCCACTCACATAAAGTAAGATGCTGGATGCTAGCTCCTGTGGCCCATGTCTTGGTAAAGGATCTCACTAGGTGTGAGTAAGAACATCCCAAGTCTCCTCCTGCTTGGTTCTTCTGTTCTTGGTCCTTGCCTTAGGACCCATCTTCACCTTTTCCAATGATGACTCCTTTCAGAATATGGAAGATTGTTGACAAATACTTCTTGTTCCTAGCAGCATAAAACTCTGAAACTTTTCTGTGTTTGAGTGTTTTTAGGGAACACAATCAAACAAATCTGAGAAAAGAAAATGAAGTACAAGGAGGGTGTACCTTCTTTCTTAACCTGGAATTATCAGCACTGCCATTTTACAAGATTCTACTACCACCTAGGAAGTGTGTGGCTATTACTATTTAATAAAAATAAAATCAAAGTTCTATGGTCAAGCAATGAAGTTAACAGAACATTATTAAAGCATTGCCTGGAAGCTCTCATTCTGACCCAGAAATAAAATATATTCTATCTGATTATTTCAGAGAACTGTTCACTTTATCAACACCACTCCTGAATTAGCCATTACCAACATAAAAACTTATTTTTTATGGGTCAAAGACATCATAAATTGTAGATTCACATCACACCCATATAATACAAAGTAGAACTTTATTCCCTGAGGAAATATTTCAGCTTTTTGGCAAACAACTATTATCACAGAGTAAGGAAATACATTTTATGGTCCCAACCCATCCTTCAATAAACAATCAATGAAAGAATAACCTAGAAATATAGTAGTGTTAGTCACTCTATACCATCTGATATGGCTTGCCTGTGTCCTCAATGAAATTTCACCTTAAATTGTAATAATTCCCATGTGTCAGGGAAGGGACTAGGTGGAAATAATTGAATCTTGGGGGCAGTTCCCCCATACTATTCTCATGGTAGTGAATAAGTCTTATCAGAACTGATGGATTTATAAATAGGAGCTCCCCTGCACAAGCCCTCTTGCCTGCCACCACGTAAGACATGTCTTGCTTCTGCTTTGCCTTCTGTCATGATTTTGAGGCCTCCCCAACCTTGTGGAACTGTGGGTCAATTAAACATTTTTCCTTTATAAATTACCCAGTCTCAGGTATGTTTTTATCAGCAGCAGCAGAACAGACTAATATGGTAAATGGGTACCAGGTAGAGGGGCACTTCTGTAAAGATACCCAAAAATGTGGAAGTGACTTTGGAACTGGGTAACAGGCAGGCTGAAACAGTTTGGAGGTATCAGAAGAAGACAGTAAAATGTGGGAAAGTTTGAAACTTCCTAGCGACTTGGAGGGTTCAGAAGAAGACAGGAAGATGTGGGAAAGTTTGGAACTTCCTAGAAACGTATTGAATGGCTTTGACTCAAATGCTGATAGTGATATGGACAATAAAGTCCAGGCTGAGGTGGACCCAAATGGAGATGAGGAACTTCCTGGCAACTCTTGCTATGCAAATAGACTGGCAGCATTTTGCCCCTGCCCTAGAGATCTGTGGAACTTTGAACTTGAGAGATGATTTAGGGTATCTGGCAGAAGAAATTTCTAAGCAGCAAAGTGTTCAAGAGAAAGCAGAGCATACAGTTTTGGAAAATCTGTAGCCTGTCGACATGAGAGAAAAGAAAACCCCATTTTCTAGGGAGAAATTCAAGCCTGCTGCAGAAATTTGCATAAGTAATGAGGAGCCAAATGTTAATCACCAAGACAATGTGGAAAATGTTTCCAGGGCATGTCAGAGACCTTCACGGCAGCCACTCCCACCTAATCACAGGCCTGGAAGCCTTGGAGGGAAAAATGGTTTCATGGACCTGACCCAGGGACCCCTGTGGTATGCAGCCTCAGGATATGGTGGCCTGTGTCCCTGCTGCGACTGTTCCAGCCATGGCTAAAATGAGCCAATGCACAACTCAGGCCATTGCTTCAGAAGGGGCAAGACCCAAGAATTGGTGGCTTCCACACAATTTGACCCTGCAGGTGCACAGAAGTCAATAACTGAAGTTGGGAACCTCCACCTAGATTTCAGAGGATGTATGGAAATTCCTGGATGCCCAGGCAGAAGTATGCTGCAGGAAACCTTCTACAGTGCAGAAGGGAAATGTGGAGTTGGAGCCCCCACACAAAATCCCCACTGGGCATTGCCTAGTGGAGCTGTGAGCAGGGGGCCATCATCCTCCAGACCCCAGAATGGTAGCTACCAACAACTCGCACTGTGCACCTGGAAAAACTTCAGGCACTCAACACGAGCCCATGAAAGCAGCTGGGAGGGGAGCTGTACCCTGAAAAGCCACAGAGGCAGAACTTCCCATGCCCATGGGAGCCCACTCTTGCATCAGCATGATCTGGATGTGAGACACGGAGTCAAAGGAGATTATTTCAGAGCTTTAAGATTTTACTGCTCCATTGGATTTCAGACTTGCATGGGGCCTGTAACTCCTATGTTTTGGCTGTATTTACCCAATGCCTGTATTCCCACTGTATCTAGGAAGTAACTAACTTACTTTTGATTATAGGCTTATAAGTGAAAGAGACTTGCCTTGTCTCAGATGAGACTTTGGGCTGTGGACTTTTAAGTTAATGCTGAAATGAGTTAAGACTCTGGGGGATTGTTGGGAAGGCATGATTCATTTTGAAATGTGAGGACATGAGATTTGGGACGGGCCAGGGGCAGAATTATATGGTTAGGCTTTGTGTCCCCATTCAAATCCCACCTTGAATTGAAATAATTCCCATGTGTCAAAGGTTGGGTCAGCTAGAGATAACTGAATTATGGGAAGGGCTTTTCCCATCATGTTCTCATAGTAGTGAATAAGCCTCAAGAGATCTGATGGTTTTATGAATGGGAGTTCCCTTGCAAAAGCCCTCTTGCCTGCTGCCATGTAAGACATGCCTTTGCTTTTCCTTTGCCTTCTGCCATGATTATGAGACCTCCCCAGCCACTTGGAACTGTGAGTCCATTAAACCTCTTTTCTTTATAAATTACTCACTCTGGGGTATATCTTTATTAGCAGCATGAGAACAGACTAATGCACCATCCTTAGAGAGAAACACTCCTACACAGAAAGGATCACTGTTCACCTTGAGAACCAATGCCATGAGACACTGATATTTCCCAGAGTCATTCTTTCCTTTTGAGACAGTCTCACTTTGTTGCCCAGGCTGGAGTGCAGTGGCGCAATCTTGGCTCACTGCAACCTCTGCCTCCCAGATTCAAGTGATTCTCCTGCCTCAGTCTCCCAAGTACCAGTGCATAGCCCCATGCCCGGCTAATTTTGTATTTTTAGTAGTGATGGAAGTTTCACCATGTTGGTCAGACTGGTCTCGAACTCCTGATCTCAGGTCTACTACCTGCCTCGGCCTCCCAAGGTGCTGGGATTACAGGCATAAGCCACCATGTCCAGCCTAGTCATTCTTTCTCAAAAGTCCTTCTCTTATAGCCTGCAGTAGGTAGAGGCTATCGTGTACAAACTATATCTACATATCTAAAGGAAACACTGTCCTCTGCCAGAGGCCATTGTGGGTGGCAGAATTCCTTGCTTGTGATTTCAGCTTTTCAGAGCCCTGTCATAAGGATAGAATATATATAGGCCAAACTGTCAATTAGATTAAAGTGTTTTGTTTTTTTTAAAGATATTGTGATAATATCCTTCCTGTCATGGTCTATACATCCTTGCTTGGAATCAGCATTTTTTAAAGTCATTAAAATGTGTAACCTTAAAAGCTTATTTCCTTATAGATTGATTCCTCACCTTTTTCTTTTGCTTTATTCATGATAAACTTTGTCTATAGAAACAGAAACAATGCATGCCTTTCTGGACCTCAGAAGGACACTGTGAATACTTCTCTGTTAGAATACTTTGGAGTGTTATTTTTGTGTTTTTCTTTCTTTTTTTCTTTTTTTTTTCTTTTTTTTGAGATGGAATCTCGTTCTGTCACCCAGGCTAGAGTGCAGTGGTGCAATCTTGGCTCACTGAAACCTCTGCCTCCCAGGTTCAAGTGATTCTCCTGCCTCAGCATTCTGAGTAGCTGGGATTACAGGCTCCTTCCACTGCATCAAGTTAAATTATATATATATATATATATATATATATATATATTTTATGAGAGAAAAAAAGAAGAAGAAAGAAAAAGGGGAAGAGAGTGCAGAATTCTTGCTCTATTGCTCAGGCTGGAATGCAATCTTAAAAAGGTATTAAAAACCTCTTTTATGCCATCAATTGTACTTAACAACAGAGACAGGAAGGAATAAGGGAAGAAAATAACAAACAAATAGTCAACCAATATTTCATTTAGGTCTGTGAGATACTATGCAAATGCTAAAGAGTAATTCACTTCCTATTATGTAGTCACTTTCAGAATGGGTGTAATATAAATTAACAATGCGATGTCAAAATCTCCTGCTATTATTGTGCGGGAGTCCAAATCTCTTTATAAGTCAATAAAAACTTGTCTTATGTATCTGGGTGTTCCTATATGAGGTATGTATATATTTATAATCATTAACTCCTACTGTTACATTGATCCTTTTACCATTTTGTAATATCCTTCTTTGTTTCTTTTAGTCTTTATTACTATTAAAGTCTATTTTATTGGAGACAAGAGTTAAAACTCCTGGTTTTTTTTTTCTTTCCATTTATTTAGTAAATCTTCCTCCATCCGTTTATTTTAAGTCTTTGTGTATCGTTGTGAATTGGATCTGGATACTACGTACCAATGGATTTTAACTTTTTATTCAATTTGCCTGTCTATGACTTTAATTAGGGCATTGTATCCACTTAAGTTTAGGATTAATATTAATATTTGTGAGTTCAATATTGTAATTTAATGCTAGCTGGCTATTTTGCCCATTAGTTGATGTAAATTCTTCATTATGGAGATACGCTTTACATTTTGGTGAATTTTTGAGATAACTGATACTGGTTGTTCCTTTCTGTTTGTAGTGCTTCTTTCAGAAGATCTTGTAAAGCAGGCCTGGTGGTGATGAAATCTCTGAGTGTTTGCTTGTTCGCAAAAAATTTTATTTTTCCTTCATTTATGAAGCTTAGTTTGGCTGGATATGAGATTCTGGGTTGAAAATTCTTTTCTTTGAGGATATTAAATATTGACCCCCACTCTATTCTAGATGGTAAGCTTTCTGCTGAGAGGTCTGCTGTGAGTCTGATAGGCTTCCCTTTATGGGTAATCTGACCTTTCTCTCTAGCTGCCCTTAGAATTTTCTCCTTTATTTCAACCCTAGTGAATCTAGCGATTATGTCTTGGAGTTGCTCTACTTGAGGAATATCTTTGTGGTGTTCTCTGGATTACCTGGAGTTGAGTATTGTCCTGCCTTACTAGTTTAGGAAAGTTTTCCTGAATAATATCCTGAAAAATATTTCCAACTTGGATTCATTCTCTTCATGACATTCAGCTACACCGATCCGTCGTAAATTAGGTCTTTTCATATAGTCCCATATTTCCTGGAGACTTTGCTCATTCCTTTTTACTCTTTCTTCTCAAATCTTGTCCTCTTGTTTCATTTCATTAAGTAGGTCTTCGACCTCTGATATCCTTTCTTCTGCTTGATCAATTCGACTGTTAAAACCTGTGCATACTTCGCAAAGTTCTCTTATTGTGTTCTTCCGTTCCATTAATTCACTTATATTCGTTTCTAAATTGTCTATTCTCATTAGGATTTCGTCAAACCTTTTTTCAAGGTTCTTAGTTTCTTTACATTGGGCTAGAACATGTACTTTCAGTTCACAAAAGTTCCCTATCATCCACCTTCTGAAGCCTAATTCTGCTAATGGAACACACTCGTTCTCCATCAGGCCTTGTTCCCTTGAACGAGGGTGAAGAACTGTGATCCCCTGTAGAAGGAGAAGCATTCTGATTCTGGGTATTCTCAGCTTTTTTTAAGCTGTTTTCTTCCCATCATTGTAAATTTATCCACCTGTCGTCTCCGTAATTGCCAAATTAGGTCTCTGAGTGGACGTCCAACTTATTGATTCCCAATTCTGAAATCTGAGCAACCCACTGCGCTGGCTAAAACAGCGGCATTAAGATTTGTGGTGCTTTTCTGCTTGGGAATCTCCGGTCTGGCTTCCCTCTTGAATCCTTTTTTCAATCAGGTAAATGGGCGACTCTGCCTTCCCGGAGCTCCAAATGTCAATCAAAAGGGGAGCTAGTGCCGTTTACTCTACACCGAGAACCGCCGCTCCGAAGCGCCAGCAAAACTGCCACACTGGCCACAAGAGTCGCGCTGGTGACCCAAAGGGCTCCTCTGCTGGGAATCTCCTAGTCCGCGAGCAACAAAAATTCGTCTGAAAGTGTGGCGTCCTCTCATTCGGTGTGCTTTCTCTGGGAGCTACAATCCTGAGCTGCTAGTAGTCAGCCATCGTGGATCTCTCAACCTTAAATTTTATATTTTTAATAGAGACGAGGTTTCACCATTTTGGCCAGGCTGATCTCAAATTCCTGACCTCATGATCCACCTGCCTCTGCCTCCCAAAGTGTTGGGATTACAGGAGTGAGCCACCGTGCCCAGTCTTGTTTTTCTTTCACGCTGCCACTATTAACTAGACATATTTCCCATCCTGATTTGAGGCTAATTCTCCTACTTCAAAGTCTATGATTCTGTGAATCACATCAACTAAAACATAACAGAATAGCTATGAATTAACATCTAAATATTATAATCCAAGGGTATCTAAGAGGCAGGTCATATTTATTAAAAAGCCTCATGTTCATGACACCTTAATGAGTTTTTACAAAAGTAAAGGCACTCATCTCAATCCTGAGGCATTTCCTTGAGATATTTTCTTGTAAGAAAGATAAATAAGTTAGAGATGTTTTCTTATCCTCTTTTTATTACTAGACCTTTCAGAAAGAAAGTGTGTCTTGTGTTTACTTTCAGTAGCTCTCCTTGGGATATAGAATTCATGTTGTGTGCAAAGTGAACTCAGAGTTGTCTGGTCTAGAAGATTTAGTGGATCTTCAAAAATGTTTGTTATTTTTATTGTTCTTTAATTCATCATTAGTTCTCAGATAAAGCAAAGAAAAAGAAGAGCATAAAAAGAAAAACAAAATAAGGAGACAGAAACAAGAGTGGAATAGAAAGCGGTAATTAGAGGAACTCAGACTGGATAGAAAAGAGTGGGATAACACCTTAGAGAGGAAGTAGGCAAAAAAGCGAGAAAAAAAGAATGTAATGCTAACTGTTAACAAAGGTGAGAAAGTTTGATGAAAAGTTCTTATCGATCCTCTAAGTCCTGCTCTCTGCAGTTCCCTACTCTAAATTATTTTTCATTATACCTAAGTCTTCATATATGTAACAGTCATAAATCTTCACAGTGAAGATCTAAGGGAAATTATGAGCTTAGTTGGTCAGCACAATTCATTCATAGACCCAAAAATTATCTCCTTGTTGAGGGGAAGGGAGTGCTTTTCATGTCTTGACTAGACATTTTAATATCCTCTCCACTGCTTTTGGATTTCATGCTGCCATCAGGGTGATGGTCTGTAGCAAAAGTCCTTCAGGGCCTCTTCATCTGCAGAATCATGTGAACTGTTTTAGTAAGTCATCTGAGCCTCTCCAGGCCAGTCTCCCTGCCTCTCTAAGCCCTGGTTCTCACCATATGTACTTAACTTTCAAGAAACAATCAAAGACTAGAGTTCGTGCCTTTGTACCTTTATTACGTTCCCTAAAAATGGAAAAAAAATAAGTATTTTGGGAAGTCCTTTTCTTTCATACTGGTTGCTAATTAAACAATAAATTTTCTTTTAAATTCCAGTTCAGATACAACTTTCTTTGGCAAGATCTTTTCTGACTCAGTTTCTCTCTAGATAAATCAAATAGCTTATTCTCTCTCTGATGCCTTTGAATCACTAAATGTACTTTTACAATCTTGCAGCCATGGGTTTATGTGTCTATCCACCCAGTTTATTGGTGAGCTTCTTGATCTCTGTATCTCAAAGTCTAGAACAAAATATGGAATAAACTAGGGAATCAGTAATAGTTGAACTGAATTGTTGATCTTATCCAACGTTAATGAAATCCCCAACAACAAAAGTCATCTAGACTGTAATCAACAAAATAATATTTTGTATACGGTGTAAACTAAGAATAACATATTGAGTCTTCGACCAACTAACTGAACCTCTTTTTGGCCAAGGAGATCCCAGGAAAACCTTAACAACTGAGTTCCTGGTTATGATGGGACGGGAGATCAAACATGACTCATTATACTTCCTCCCTTTTGCAGTTTAGATACGACAAGTGACCAGGATTAATGCTAAAATAGAGATCTTAAGACTGATAAAACAGACTGTTTGTGGCAATGAAATACCAACTTATAAACAGGTCCTAAGGCCATGACAGACAAGAGTTGAGTCACATATCCCTACACTTAAATAATGAACTGTGATCTATCTGCCACAAGGTTTTTCTTTTTCTCTAGCAGCTAAACAAGCAATGACCTTGAGCTAAGCAACGTTAAACCAACTGCAGCTGCACTAGACACTGATTAACTAATGCCTGGCCCCTGTTCCACCAGCTACAACTACAAGAGACTGATTTCAGTAACTTTCTTCTGATTAGAACCAACCATGGACTGGTTATAGTCGGTTTACAGAGGCTGCACATTCGAGGGTCCTTGTCTCCCATGTGCCTACTGGCATTTAGGGCCCAGTTGTAATAAAGTTGTTAAATCTTCACCCCAAAGTGGGCATGGGTCACATGTAACATGCATGTTTGTTCGACATGCATATGTTAAGGCTATCTTCACAAATATTCATAACTCCTACTGTACCCTGTTAAATATGTATGTTTAGCAACCCATTCAACATAAAATTCTACCTAACCCCTAGTCCTTCAAAATGCCTGCTAACAGTCTCTGCCACAGGCTGCACTTCTCAACCTGTCAAATGGTCACCTTACAGTCTGTAACCTGTTATAAGAAATATAGACTCCTTTCGAAATTTACAGATTGACTTATTTTTAAGTTAACAAAGACAATCGGAAAATTCCTAGACACATGATCCAGAATTTATTGTAGCTCACTTGAAAATTAAAAGAGAGAAGTCCATGTAGGCAGACTTTGGTAAAGTTTTGATATCATTATTATCATTAGTGATAATGATGTGCAGAAACATTTAATGAGAAGGCTATCCTTTCCCTTGCCCAGGAATTGCTTTTAGATCCCCTGTGTTCCAATATGGCACTGTAATTTCACAATGTAGATTACCTTTCTGTTCCAAAATTTCTTTCTGATAAAATGTCTATTCTCTGATTGAGCCACTAGTCTACTTATGCTACATCTGTAAATCAAAATATTATAACATTGACAGAACACCTTGCTATTTCCTCTCTGGGAACTGTGATCTCTCAATACTTATACGAATTAAACTACTTTTGGTTTTTACAGTTAAAATTATTATTTTAGTGTTTCAATTCTTTAAACTTTGTATTAATTAAAATCTATCCTCCAAAGATCAGTGCTCAAATCTGAGTAGCAAGAGACAAAAGTCTCCCCAGAGAAAGAAATGCAAATATCATAGGAACTGACAGATTTCAAACAAACAACAAAAATACTTGCATTTTCTGTTTTAACCTCTCATTACTTACTTGAACTCTCTGAACCCCTTAATTGATCATAAGTGGACTCAAGCAGCAATGACATTCACAGAAACAAAGAACAAGTGTCAAAAGCAATTTTATTTTTAAACCCTTAAACTTCATTGTCCCTTCAAATCATACTTAATCCTGATTTAGCAGTATGTGGGTGTATGTTTGATATTCAGTGAAAATCAGTTTTTAGAAATTTGTGGGACCAGAATATTTTATTTAGAAGTATGCTCTTTGTGTTATGTTTAAATGGATGGAAAATTATACAGCTTGCTCTGACCACAGAAAAATTGTTAGCATATACTCAAAAGTTTATTCAAAAAACAGTTAAGTATCTTATTGCTTCAAGTAACAGGGCATATAATTCAAAACAGAAATATTGAGAAAACATTTTTATCCTCCCTGAGATATCAAGCAGTCGGAGAATTCCAATGGTGTCATATTTCTTCTGTGCCTTCCTCAGGATGACTTATGTTTCTCTTCATAATTACAGGACAGCAAAAGCAGTTCCTAGCATCATATGCAGAGCCAACTGGGCCAGTGAAAAGGAGGAATGGCTTTTCTTCCCTTGAGTCTTCTTTACTAAGGGAAGATTTTCCCCAAAACTCATGAGCAAACTTTCCCAAGGAACTCATTGAGTACAGTCGGGTAATATGACCTTGCCCTAGCTGCAAGGGAGGCTGGGAGAAGAGTTCTGGTATGTTCCATCTTCCTGTAAGGGAGACTGGCTTTCTGCCAACAAGGAATAAGAGTTCAAAGTGGAAGATGGCTTTAATGTGTCAGATAATCTAAGGCTGAATAATATAATGCCTGTTAAATGGATAAACATCATTAAGCATAGTACTTGGTACTAAACACAGAGAGTCATTTATTTTAGTGTTACTTCTTTTGTTTTGATTTCATTGAATTCTAGGACCATTTCATGTACTTTAGTAGATTATGAACATTTTAGAAGACTCTGAATAAAAACAGAAATTGAGAATTTATTTTTTATTTTTGAATAACATCCTGTATGATTTATTAAGCTATTGTCTCCAAACTTTAAACCCATTTTTTTTGTAGTCCACTTTATGATGCTGATATTGAACTTTCAAGCCACATTTTTCCTTCTCCAGTTGGCTCTGTATTTGGCTCTGCCATGAGAGGGCATGAGGGAGAGAGTGGCAGGCTAGAAGAAGGGGATTGCTCCTTCCTGTTTGCTTTCTGAATCTGTTTTTCTGCTTATTATTCCTGTGTCTCTCTGGAGGCACTCTTTCACCCTGCAGTGGCAGGTGGTTCCAGGAGTAGCAGTTGATTCCCGTTTGCAGCTTTTACAACTCTCACATTGCCAATACCGGAGCCTCTCATCAGCAAGACCAGCACTGGCTGCCTGGAGCATCATCCGCAGAGACCCAAGGTCCAGCTTCATGGGAAATTCCTCTGAGGTCCGAAGCACCTACACCAGCCAAACAGTGAGCCCTCTTCACAAGTCCGTAGAGAATCTCCTTCAATCCTCTAAGTTTTAAAAATCTTAACCTCTTCATTTTGTTCCCCTAGTCCCAGGGATAGCTGTTTCTTGAAGTTGTCACCTCCACACATAATACCTTAGTTTAGTGTTCCTCATTGATCTTTTCTGTTTTTCAGTGTCTAGTCATCAATTCATTATCAACTGATTTTCTCTATAAAAAGCCGACTCTTGCTTTTTTAGAGTGAGTTTGCAGGTTAAATTTTTTTTTAACCAAAAGGAGCTTTTACAATTTCATCTTTTCTTGCCTCCCTATAATCATATCCATTTTATATACATATGTATATATATATTTGATCCTCAGATACCATATTGACATTTAAAGGATTACATGCAACTCTTCACCACCATCATCACAGTCTTTAATTCAATCCTATCTAAAAAGCTATGTTATACAACAGCAAATAGATTTAATAGTTACTCAACCATTTCCTTGTAGTTTTTAAAGAAATGCAGTACTGAGCAGCCTGGCCTACATAGTGAAATCCCGTCTCTACTAAAATACTAAAATTAGCCAGGCATGGTGTTGTATGCCTGTAATCCCAGCTACTCAGGAGGCTGAGGCAGGAGAAATGTTTGAATCCAAGAGCTGGAGGCTGCAGTGAGTCAAGATCACACAAATGTACTCCAGCCTGGGTAATAGGGCAAGACCCTGTCTCAAAACAAAGAAAAGAAAAGAGAAAAGAAAAGCAGTACTATGCTCCATAAGTACAAATTTCTCCAGGCTCCAAAGTCATGCTTTAAAATTAAGACATGCAAGAGAGAACTGTGGCTAGAAAAAGAGAAGAAAGCCTGCATCAGTGATGGGTAATGTTGGGGATGATGATGTTTTGGAAATAGAGAAACCGTCAGGTGTCCACGGTGACAAAAAAAGAACTGAAGATGGTGGCAGCAGTATTAGATATCAGAGGAGAGGGAATATTCCCTAATTATTCCTACAAGTCCATGGAAAAGGGATTTGACATTGTGCTCCTACAAGACGACCCTTCCAGAATGTCCAGACTGACCTAAACCATTTAACTTGGGACCACTGGAATTCATTTCAAGAAAAGAAAATACTCAAGAGGACTTAAGGGTCTGCTATCCAGGACTGACTGAATGAATTCCAATCCAAAGAGAAAAACATCTTTCAAACACACTTTAAAAGCTTTCACAAAAGCTATTTAAAGCCAGAAAAGCAGAAGGAACAAGGTTAAAATCAGAGAAATACTGTAAAATATGTGGGGCAAGAATTAGGATGGAATACTGCAAGATATGTTACATAAGTAGTATAATTATACCTGCAACATATTTCCCAAGAACTTTTCAATCTTTCAGTTTTCTGCTTCTGTGCTTTCAACAACCAGCCTAGATATAAGTTATCTAGAGGAAATGTGAGATGTACTACTGATTACTCTGAGTTCCCAGCTGTCCCAATTTTTATAGCTATGTATAGCTATGTAATTGACAATAAACTATTTCATAAATGCCAGCCATTTCTCACAAGTTTTAAATTGCTTTGCTTTATACCTCTGGAACTCTTAGGGAGATTAATTTTTTATTTAAGTTAACCCTTAATTGCAGTAATCAGAGAAAATCTGATTTTTACAAAGTTTCTTTCAAGGAGCATTTGACTTGAATGTGTTAGCTTAGCTCCTAAACTGGAACTTAGTGACAAAAAAAAAAAAAAGAAAAAAAAAAACAACTAACAATTTCTTGTTAAATGTAGGATTAGCTATAAATTAATTAATTTATATTTGCAGATCTGAGTCAGAATTCTACGAATTCTTATCCTTCTGTTTTATGTGGGGCACCCCTATTTGGAATATCCTTGCTTGAGCTCTTTTATTTGTTAGTTGGTATAACTCTAAGAGGTGGAAAATTCTGATGCTGAGAACATCTATTTTTCACTAATTGAATAAATGAGTTTCCCAGTTAGCTGCATGAGGTATTACTAAATTGTAGCATTCCCACTGTGATAAGTCTTAAGAATGAAGAGCTGATCTGAATGAATGAAGTCAAAGAAAGAACCTACTGAAGAAGGTGAGTTTTGAACAACAGAAAAGAATGAAATGGTAGTAAGGAAACAGAAGAAGAATCTCACTCATAGAAGTAAGTTATAAAACTTTATCTCCTATGAAATGAGTAGAAAAATTATAGTAAAGATGTTTAGTACATGTCTCATTATCCAGAAAGATGAAATATAGAATGATGGTTCTTTCTTCTTGTTTTCATCAATTTTCATTTACTTATTCAGTGTTTACTGAGCTCCTACTTTATCATGTACTATTTGGATTCCAGGAATATAAAACCCAAGAGCACAAAGTTCCTACTTTTATGGAGAGATAATAAACACAAAATAGACAAAATACTGTTCAATTTTAAATAATTATAAGTGTAAAAAGAAAACACCACTTGTTAATAGAAATGAAGATGACTTGGAGAGGTATTGATGGTTATTATTTTAGGTACAGTGTTCAGGAAAAGTCTCCCTGGAGAAGCGGCACTTTGGCAGAGACCTGAAAGAAGTAGAGGAGCAAGCTATAGAAAGATGTAAAGAAAGAGGGCTCCAGGCATGGGAATGACAACTACTCTGAGATGGGAATTAACTGAGACCTTTCTGAGGGTCGGAAAACAAGGCCAGTGTAGCTCACAGTGTAGGTAGTGATGTTGGAATGGCGAGAAGGAAGCTGAGAATATAGGACATCCTAGGATATGTTAAGGCCTTTTGATTTTGCTTTTGACGGGATGTCACTGCTGGTGAAAGCACAGAAAATATATAATTGATTTATGATTTAAATAGTAACTGGCTGATGTGAGGCAAATGGACTGGAAGTAGGTTTTGTAGCAGTCTGAGTGAGAGATTATGCAGACTGAAACTAGGGCGATGGCTTAGTGGAGATGAAGAAAAATTGCCAAATTTGGGTTATAATTTGGACATAGACTGACTGGAGCTGTTGATTATTATTTGGGATTATTTGGATGTGAGGTGAATTCTAGGTTTTAGCAAGCAAGGCTGAATGGCAGTGCCATTTACCAAGATGAAGATGGAGGGAGCCTTATAAAAGATTTTTTGCTGTTATCAGTGAACGAGAGAAGCAGGAATATACACCTACTGAAAACAGACAGCTTGAATTACAAAGACGGAAATGTGGGAATGTGAGGAGTGACTAAATTTGGTTATAGAAAAGTTAATTCCTACATGATATACAAGTAGGGCTTCCGCCAAAATGAAATTACATTCCAAGTGAAATTATGGTTTTGTGACAAACAACAGACTGTCATTCAAAACTGCATCTAAGATGCAATGAAAATTCAGGAATGAAGAGACACATGAAGAAATAGTAAAAGCAAAAAAAAAAAAAAGCACAAGAACACATAATAGAAAAAGGTATGCCTTTTGGTGTGGCAACCTAGTTCAAAAGAAACAATTGCCTTTCCCTTAGAACAACCTCCCTTATCCCCAGTCCTGACCAGCCACATTTATACTGCACAATTCACACCCAACCACAGCTGACTGGACAAGGGAAGGAAGCCTGACTCAAGTTGAGCCATGTGTAGCTTCTGTTCTAAAATTCTGAATTAAGATGAAGTGATAGTTGTATTCATTTTGAGTCAGATTTGAGTTTTTACTTTAATATGCTAATGCAGGATGGTTATGTTGACCATATGTCACTTTGTGAATCTAAGCAGTAGAGAATATTGGTTGGAAGGGAACAGAGGAAGCAGGTGATGAGAAAAAAGCAGCAGTGGGAGAAGGAAAGAGTTCTGACCACTGTCCAGGGTGCTGGCTGGCTTCACACACCTCTGCAGCCTTACAGTACACCGTTCCCGATTATATGCATTCTGTTACTTGCATATAGGGAAGCAAATGAAGATCACTCAGAACAATTATTTTGAAGATTACTTCATTTTTAAATAATGTTTTGTCAGTAGAATAGCATAAAAAGAGGAGGGTGGTAGACTGAGGGGCACAGGTCCCTCTCCCCTCGTTGTCACATTCTCTACCCACTGTCTCACGTGACATCAGAGAATAATGTGCTACTGTCCCAGAAAGGAAAAAAGAAATATGTCTGTCAGACAAAAGTATGTGATAGAACTAGAAACATGAAAAAGTACATGAATCCTTTTGGATAAATTGCAAACACACATGTACCATGCTGACATGAGGATTTATTTCCTGTTGACTATATACACATACTAAAATTTCAGCACAATTCCTTCTCAAACTTTCTATTGGTATAATATACGAATAGAAAAGTACATGTAAGTGTACTGAACTTTTCTGTGCAATCAGCACGTAGATCAATGAGTATATTATACAATTTTTTTTTTAGTACTTAGCTGGGGTGCAGGTATATCTGCATACATCTACAACATCTAATAAATCTTTAAACAAATGTACTGAGTGTGAAGTGGCTTATCCTCTTTTAGCTCTTTCATAAACATTGCTATGATTTCCATAAGTTATCTCATTTACTCTTTTCCACAGTCCTGTTAGGTTAATTGCTAAGCCTATTTTACAAGAGAAAATTGAGGCTCAAAGATATTTAGTGATATGTCCAAGTTCACATAGCTAAAAACTGAACCTAGCTCTGCCTCATTGCCAAAGTATTCTTAACTGCTATACCAACTGCCTGACTGATTCAGGTAAAGTGATAGTGGGCTATGGCCAGCAAGTTGACTTGAATAATTTATTATGTATAACAAGAAATGAGGTTTTAAAATAGATATTTAAGAAAAGTACAATTCTGCCATTAATATTATTTTATTAATTTATTTATTATACTTTAAGTCTGGGATACATGTGCAGAACGTGTAGGTTTGTTACATAGGTATACACGTGCCATGGTGGTTTGCTGCACCCATCAACCTGTCATCTACATTAGGTATTTCTCCTGAT
>PVKP010040321.1:0-19556 GCA_004027715.1 Plecturocebus donacophilus
ATATGATAATCCTGTTAAATATATATGTGGTCATATATATTTAACAGGATTATTTTTACAGTTCTGTCCATTATTATATATATATAAAATACTATATAGATATATATGTATAGTATATATATGACCATATATATATTTAACAGGATTACTATATCAGCTTTTTTCAAAATAGGATATAACTCTATTTGTAATATGTTTGGGGGCCTAGCATATCTTATAGATTGGAATTTAAAGTCACTACTATTTGGAAAGGATTTTATTTTTTATTTCTTTTTATTGAAGTGAAATTAATATAACATATAATTAGCCATTTTGAAGTGTACAAATTCAGTAGCATTTAGTGCATTCACAATGCTGTAAAATCACCACCTTTCTCTAGTTTCAAAACTTTTTTATCACTCCAGAACACCTGCATCCATTAAGTAATCACTCTGCATTCCCTCTAACCCCTATTCCCTGGCAACCACTAATCTGCGTTCTTTGTCTTTGGATTTGCCTATTGGATCATATAAAAGGAATCATATAATATGTGACCCTTTGTGTCTGACTTCTTTCACTTAGCAAAATGTTTTCAAGGTCCATCTAAATTGAAGCATGTATCGTACTTCATTCCTTCCCCCCCCCATTGTTGGAAATGTTTATTTAACAACAACAACAATGCAACAAACAACCCAGAATACAAAGGGAGGTACTGAGAAACTAAGTCTAATGATTTTTTTATGTAAATCAGCACTTCTTGTGATGCTTTTCAATCCTTTTTGTTGGTGAAATTCTAGTTATAGGCTCTAGCTACAGAATTCCAATCTCTGACTTTGTTATTACGTGACCGCTGTGCATCTTTGTCTTTACATGACCATTTTCTCCTAAGGACACCACTCATATTGGATTAAAGGCTCATCCTACACCAATACGACTGAACTAATCACATCTGCAATGACTCTATTTCCAGATGAACTTATATTCTGAGTACTAGGGGTTAGGACCTCAATATATCTTTATTTGAGGGAGATTCCTAACAAAGGACTACTTTTACATATAAAATAAATATATAATTGGCCAAGCATGGTGGCACGACATGTAATTCCAACACTTTGGGAGGCTGAGTTGGGAAGATTACTTGAGGCCAGGAGTTCAACACCAGCCTGGGCAATGTAGTAAGACCCCCCATCTCTACAAATTAAAAAAATTAGCTGATGGCTGGGCATGGTGTCTCATGCCTGTAATCCTAGCACTTTGAGAGGCCAAGGCGGTGGATCACTTGAGGTCAGAAGTTCAAGACAGCCTGACCAATATGGTGAAATCCTATCTCTAAAAAATAAAAATTAGACTGGGTACAGTAGCTCACGCCTGTAATCCCAGCACTTTGGGAGGCTGAGGTGGGTAGATCACGAGGTTAGGAGTTCGAAACCAGCCTGGCCAACATAGTGAAACCTCGTCTCTACTAAAAATACAAAAATTAGCCAGGTATGGTGGCACACACCTGTAGTCCCAGGTACTCTGGAGGCTGAGGCAGGGGAATCACTTGAACCCAGGAGAGAAAGGTTGTGGTGAGTTGAGATTGCACCACTGCACTCCAGCCTGGGCAACAAAGCAAGACTCCATCTCAAAAAAAAAATAAAAGAAGTTAAGTAAATAAATTTATAAATATATAATTGATAAAGTACTTATACTAAAAGTACCTTGAGTAAAATTTAATATTTGTCAAGTCAGTAGTATTTTACCATCTTTTAAAATATCAGCATATTTATTGTTAGCACAATATTTTTGTATTTGGGATGTACCAAAATGCTGGTAATAGATACTAGTAGTAATTTGGTCTTTCTCCTGGTTCCTGGCAAGGAACCTCTAAAACCTTGGAATTTCTGGAGTGAGAGGAGTATGTTTGTTATTATAGTTGGACACTGGGACCAAGACCTGAGGTCATGTTTACAAGATGAATCATGGTGAACTCCCAGATAGTTTCAGGATGGGTGCTGACCAAGCCACAAGGAACAGCCAGGAAATTAAGGCTTTGAGCTAGGCGAGTAAGTCTGACCTCTGGGAACAGAATGGGGGTGGAGATTGAGTTCAGTCACATGGCCAGTGATTCAAACAATCATGCCTATGTAGTGAAACCCCAATTAAAAACTCTGGAGCAATTGCATAGCATTTCACAGGTTTAAATAAAATACTGGTTGGCTGCTTATTTGTTATTTTCATCCCCTATTCTTTCCTGTCTCCATTGTTAAGCACAATTATTGGCATAAAAGAGGTTTTTAATACCTATTTTTAGACTGTATTCTAGCCTGGGCAATAAAACAAGAATCCCATTCTCTCTCCCTCTTTCTCTTCCTTCCTCTTTCTTTCTCTCTTTCATTCTTTTTTTTCCCTTTCTTTTGCTGTTTCTTTCTTTCTCCTTTTCTCTCTTAAAAAAAAAAAAAAAAAAAAAAAACTCTGGACACTTTCAACTGGAACTCTTGTTGAGCTTCCGGGTTGGTGAACACGTCCATGTGTTGGGAGAGTGTTGAGTCCCGATACACAGAGAAATAACTCAGAACTTTCCATTTGGAACCCTCCCAGCTGTCACCCTATGGGTCTCTTCCTCTGACCAGTCCTGATTTGTATCCTTTATAATACAACCATAATTGTAAGTATAGTTCTTTCCTGAATTCTGTGAGTTTTTCTAGTGAATTATCAAAGTCAAGGAGGTTGTGGAACCCCCAGATTTGTAGCCAATTAGTTGGAAATTTAGGTGGCTTGGGGGCCCTGAGCTTGCAGCTGGTGTCTGAAGCAAGGGGACTGTGGAGTCTGTGTTTACTCTGGGTGGATAGTATTAAAATTGCATTGCAGTTATTGCAATAGGATTCTCAGTTGATAGACAACTGAATAAATCAGTTTTTAACTCATCTTCATTGTTAGCATTTATATGGCTTTTAAATTTTTAAAGTAGTATTTCTCTATAGAGTCATTATTATTGTTATTATCCCGTTATAAGCAAAGTCAACTTTTGAACCTCTAATTTGTAGAGTAGTCTTAAGCCAATGTTGTTCCTCTAACTGCCAGTATTTTGAATGATTTATTCCTTAGTAGCATTGATTTGAAATAATATTAAAACAATACAAATATATCTTTTATTATATAGATTGTTGCCAAAAATTGAAAGCTGTATAATGGTTTTAATGTTATTTAAGAATTAGAAATAAAATTCCCTTAATCAGATTATTTAAGTAATATTTATGACTAATTTGGGGATATAATATTAATATTTGTTCTGCTGATGAAATAAGAATAATAAGTAGCTTACTATGTTAATTGCACTAGGATTTTAAAATAGGGTTTCTTAAAACTAAACAAGGATTTAAAAAATACATTAGCACAGCTTGGTTAAAAACAGACTTCAATAACTAAAAAGAACTAGGACATCAGTAGTTCAGTGTTAATACAAATCGTGGTGCACTGTCAACCATATTTTATTTTCTGTGTATGACCTTTCTGTTGCAAATAATTATACTATTTTTATTTTCAGAAGAATACAGAAATTCTCAGTTTTAAAGATTCTTTGTCCCGTATGACTTGTATAGAATATAGTTTTACAAAACTCATGATTATAGCAATAATCTTATGTAGTTTTAAAAATTGTAGTAAAATATATGTAACATTAAATTTACCATTTTAACCATTCTAAGTGTACAATTCTGTGTCATTTTAAGCACATTCACATTGTTTTACAGTCATCATTACCATCCATTTCCAGAACATTTTCATTTTCTCAAACCGAAACTCTGTACTCATTGAATAGCCCCTGGCAACTGTCATGCTACTTTGTGTCTTTGTGAATTTGACTACCCTAGGTACCTAATATAAGTGGAATCAAATCGTACAGTATGGGTCCTTTTGTGACTGGCTTATTTCAATTAGCATAATGTCTTCAAGGTTCATCTATGTTGTAACATGTGTCAAAATTTCCATATTTTAAAAGACTGAATAATATTCTATTGTAGGTAGATAGCATTTTGTTTATTTATTCATTGATGAAGACTTGGGAGGCTTCCACCTTTTGGCTCTTGTCAATGATGCTGCTGTGCATATGGATATACAAATATCTGTTGGGTCTCTGTTTTCATTCCTTTTGGGTATACACTTGGATATGGAATTGCTGAGTCCTGTGATAATTCTGTGTCTAATTTTTTGAGGTACAGCCATATCATTTTCCACAGTGGTTGCACCATTGTACGTTTCCACAATTCCATTGTGAATTAGAATACACAAGGGATCAAATTTCTTCAAGTTCTCACCAACACTTATTTTCTGTTTTTGTGATAATAGCCATCCTAATGGGTTTGAAGTGCTATCTCATGTGATTTTGGTTTTGGTTTTTATCTCCCTAATGATTACTGATGTTGAACCATTTATATTGTGTTTTTCTTTCTTTCGTTTTTTTTTTTTTTTTGAGTTGGAGTCTCACTCACTCTCACCCAGGTTGGAGTGCAGTGGGGCGATCTTGGTTCACTGCAACCTCTGCGTCCCAGGTTCAAGCTATTTTCCTGCCTTAGCCTCTGGAGTAGCTGGGATTACAGGCATGTGCCATGATGCCCAGCTAATTGTTGTTGTTATATTTTTAGTAGAGATGGAGCTTCACCATGTTGGCCAGGCTGGTCTCGAACTCCTAGCCTCGGCCTCCCTAAGTGCTGGGATTACAGGTGTGAGCCACTGTGCCCAGCTGTACTATGTTTTTAAAAACATTAGTAAATGGCTAAACTTTTTCTTTTAAGAATAATGTCTTTATAGTGTGCATTGAAATGCCACTTGCATTTTTGGGCAATGATAATTAAAGCAGGTTTTAGAAACAAGTTGTTTGAATTCATTCATGATTTTTCAGGATTCTATGCTAATAAATGATGGAACTAGGATACAAACCTGGTTTTCTTGGGGCTTTAAAGAAATCATATTATGAGATTAGCATATTAGCTAAACTATCTTATTAGGGATTAGTCTTTATCTTTTGTCTATTGTCATGTCAAATCTTTTTAATGGATGCAGTAGAAATACATTGAATCATAAATGTATTAATAACTTTAAAAATATTTTGAAATGTTTACATTATTTAAAAATTCAAACAGTTCAAAAGAAATATTTGCCATTATGACTGGTAAGGAAATAATGTATCTCCACCTTTCATGACCTTCTCCTATTCCTGTCCCTCTACCAACTAAATTTATTTGGGAATATTATTCTTTGTAATTTTAGTAGTCATATTTATACTTTAAAGAATATCCATGTGCCTCTACTATTAGATTGATCTACATTAAGCAACATTTGCTTATCCTCTACTATGAAGGATGAGAAAGTCAAAATATTCATACAACCTCCCATTTTCCATAGTCTCCAACTCTTACCACTTATGTTGTTATTTCTACTCTGATATGCTATATATTATTTACACCTCATGTAACCATAATTACCACAGTTGTTTTTAATATTTGTTCTACATTTAAATAGTACCAGTGGGCGTTCCCAGATTTTACCATATTGTCCTCATTTATCTTTTGGTCGGTGGTTGGTTTTCTATTAGTAATAACAACAACAAAGTATTACTGGAACTATATTGTCCCAGTTTTTGGGTGTTTGAAAATATCTGAGGATTGTTATTACACTTGAATGATAATTTGGGCATAAAATTATTGGGAGACATTTTAATTGCTCAGGATTTTATATGCTTTATGTTGAATTATTGTTTGGAGAAATAGGAAACCAACCTGATGGCTTTCCATTTTGAGTTACTTGGTTTTATTTTTATTTTATTCCTTTCCTCCTATGTTTTAGTAAAATTCTTACTGAAAGTTAGTAAATTTTCTAGGCTATATCTAGGCCTTGATGGGTCAATTTCAGTATCTCCTGGGACATGTTGTATTCTTCCAATTGATAGATTCAGTGCTTTTATTTTTGAAAGTTTTCTTGAATTATATATTGTAATAGTTTTACTCTATTTCATTTGCTTTTTAAAAATCTTACTCAGGCTACCAGTTGTGCAGGTCTTATATCTCCTTTGTCTGAATATCTTCTGTATCTGTCGTTTGATCTTTGATCTGATAGCTAGAATGATCATTTAAAACTATTTTTTCCATTTCACATTTATCAGTATTTTAAAGTCTGATTGTGCTAGCAGCAGCATTGTCTCTTTTTGCTGTCATTTATATGTTTCTGTTTTATCATTTTCTGCTTGCACCCTTGTAGCTCTATGATATGGTTTGGCTCTGTGTCCCCATCCAAATCTCATCTCGAATTATAATCCCCATAATACTCATCTGTCGAGGGAGGGACCCGGTGAGAGGTGATTGAATATGCTGTTCTTGTGATAGTCGTTGAGTTCTCATGAGATCTGATGGTTTTATGAGTGTTTGGAAGTTCCTCCTTCACATTTCTCTCCCCTGCCACCTTGTGAAAAAGGTACTGCTTCCCCTTCATCTTCTTCCATGATTATAAGTTTCCTGAGGCTTCTCGAACCATGTGGAACTGTGAGTCAATTAAACTTCTTTCCTTTATAAATTACTCAGTCTTGGGTATTTCTTTATAGCAATGTGGAAGTGGACTGGTATAGTAAATTGGTACCGGGGGTTTGGGACACTGCTGTAAAGATACTAAAAAATGTTCAAGAGATGTTGGAACTGGGTAATGGGCATATGTTGGAGCAATTTGGAGGACTCAGAAAAAGACAGGAAGATGTGGGAATGTTAGGAGCTTCCTAGAGACTTCTTGAATAGTTTTGACCAAAATGCTGAAGTGGACAATGAAGTCCAGGCTGAGGTGATCTCAAATGGAAATGTGGAACTTATTGGGAACTGCGGTAAAGGTCACTCTTGCTTTGCTTTAGCAAAGAGACTGGCAGCATTTTGTCTGTGCCCTAGAGATTTGTGGGACTTGGAACTTGAGAAAGATGATTTAGGATATCTGGCAGAAGACATTTCAAAGCAGCAAGGTGTTCAAGAGGTGACAGAACATAAAAGTTTGGAAAATTTGCAGCCTAACTATGTGGTAGAAAAGAAGAACCTGTTTTCTGGGGAGAAATTCAAGCTGGCTGCAGAAATTCGTATAAGTAACAAGGAGCTAATTGCCAAGATGATGTTAAGCGCCAAGACAATGGGGGAAATATCTCCTCAGCATGTCAGAGACCTTCATGGCAGCCCCTCCAATCACAGGCCTAAGGCCTAGGAGGGAAAATGGTTTTGTGGGCCAGGCCCAGGGCCCCATTGCTGCTCTGTATTCTGTGCAGCCTTGGGACTTGGTGCCCTGCTTCCAAGCCACTCCAGTTCCAACCATGGCTAAAAGGGGCCAAGGTACAGCTCAGGCTGTTGCTTCAGAGGTGCAAGCCCTAACCATTGGAGGCTTCCATGTGGTGTTGGGCCTGCAGGTACACAGAAATCAAGAACTGAGGTTTGGGACCCTCTGCCTAGATTTCACACCTGGATGTCTCCTGTAGGGGCAGAGCCTTCATGGAGAACCTCTGCTAGGGCAATGTGGAAGGGAAATGTGGGGTTGTAGTCCCCTCACAGAGTCTTACTGGGGGATTGCCTAATGCAGCTGTCAGAAAGGGGCCACCATCCTCCAGACCCCAAAATGGTAGATCCACCAACAGGTTGTACATGTGCCTGGAAACACCACAGACACTCAATGCCAGCTTGTGAAAGCAGCCAGGAGTGGGGCTGTACCCTGCAAAGCCACAGGGATGGAGCTGCCCAAGACCATGAGAACCCACCCCTTGCATCAGTGTGACCCAGATATGAGACATGAAATCAAAGGAGATCATTTTAAAGCTTTAAGATTTGACTGCCCCACTGAATTTCAGACTTGCATGGGCTCTGTAGCCCCTTTGTTTTGGCCAATTTCTTCCATTTGGAATGGGTATATGTATCCATTGCTTGTACCTCCATTATATCTAGAAAGTAACCAACTTGCTTTTGATTTTACAGGTTCATAGGAGGAAGGGACTTGCATTATCTCAGATGACACTTGACTATGGACTTTTGAGTTAATACTGAAATGAATTGAGACTTTGGGGGACTGTTGGGAAGGCATGATTGGTTTTGAAATGTAAAAAAGTATGTTAGATTTGGAAGGGGTTGAGGTGGAGTGGTATAGTTTGGCTCTGTGTCCCCACCCAAATCTCATTTCGAATTGCTGTCCCCATAACCCCCACATGTGGAAGGAGGGACCTGGTAGGAGGCGATTGGATCATGGGGGAAGTTTCCCCATGCTGTTCTCATGATAGTGAGTTTTCACAAGATCTAATGGTTTTATAAGTGTTAGGAAATTCCTCCTTCATGCTTCTCTCTCCTGCCACCTTGTAAAGAAGGTACTTGTTTCCCCTTCATCTTCCACCATAATGGTAAGATTCTTGAAGTCTCCCCAGCTATGTGGAATTGTGAGTCAATTAAACCTCTTTCCTTTATAAATTACTCAGTCTTGGGTATTTCTTTACAGCAGTGTAAAAATGGACTAGCATATTCTACTTTCAGCCCTTAATTCATAAAGGCCTTTTTTGAATCCATGAGAATGTGGTTTTGATTTTCATCTGCCTATTTATTAATACATAATTTCTGATGTGTATTTTTTATTCAAAATTTTATTTTTGTTTTTTGAGACAGGGTCTCACTCTTGCCCAAGCTGAAGTGTAGTGGTGCAATTTTTTAGCTCATTGTAGCCTTGACATCCTGGGCTCAATTTATCCTTCCACCTCAGCCTCCTTAGAAGCTGGGACCAGAGACATGCCCCACCATGTCCAGCTATTTTTTTTTTTTCTATTTTTTGTAGAGATGGGGTTTCACCATGTCACCCAGGTTGGTCTTGAACTCCTGAGCTCAAGCGATTCACTTGCCTCAACCTCTCTAAGTGCTGGGATTATAGACGTGAGCCACCATGCCTGGCCTAACTTTTGTTTTTTATATTTCTTTCTGCTGTGTGTATGTATGTGAGGTGTGTGTGTGTGTGTGTATTTTGTATATTTTCAGTACTTTCTTGTGCTGGTTGTTTTTGATTATTACCATCTTTTGATGAAGATAATCTTTTTGGACTAGTAATTTGCAGAAGGAAAATAAGGATGATGGTCTGAGTTTTCCAGTTAGTTCTGAGGTCTTCCTTATCCACAGTTGTATTAGGCATAACATATGTCTGAGCATGTATGGATGTATGTTTTGGTGGGGGTGTTATTTGGCTCTTTACTTCAGCTGGTGAAGACTGGCAGGCCTCTTTGCAGTTTCTCTTGTACCCTATAATATAAGTTAGAGTCCTTCTTTCAAAAATGACATATTTATGTTTTCTTTGTTAATCCTGGCTCCCCTGGTCCTCTATGGTGTCAAACTGAATTTAAGAAGATGTTCATGGCCAGTTGATATATCCTGTTCTTTTGGAGCTAAACAAAGGCTATGCCTTTGCCTTTCAGAGTGTGTCACATACTTTGGAGAGATGGTTAGTGAAACGTGTCATTTCACTCTGGTTAAGATTTCATGTTCTTGGTAGGCTTCTAATTATAACAAGTTTGGAGCTACAGATGCTTCCTCAAAAGTTTTATCAAAAGTGAAGGTAGCATTTCTGTTTCTCTTTCTCCATGTTCTTTTTGACTGGTATTAGAAAGAAAAAAAAAAAGCAACCTTTCTCTATTGTCTTAAAACTGGATTTTTAAAATCATGGATTTTGATGGAGATCTGGATTGAGGCAGCTTGGTATGATAGGTAGAAAAAACATGAAAATATGAGTTAGTAGCCATAATTCTTGACTCTAGGTAGCTTTGTAATCTTAGGACAAGCTTTGGACCATCATTTACTAATATGCAACATTAGAGATTGGATTACATGTTCTCTAAGACCTTTTCTAAAAGGAACTCACTGTGATTCTTGGAGGATGAGGAACTGCTTAAACATAACATGTCTTTGGTGGTAGTTTGCTGGTAAACCATAGAAGATCCTAAACAGCATGTGACCATTGGATTTCTATAGAAAAGCAAGGAGTGGAGACAAATTTTGGAAATTTCTTGCAGGTCAGAATCTGTAAGTCTTAGTTAAAATAGCCTTCCTACTGAGTCCAAGATTATTCTTTTGTTCACATATGTAGGTCAGATCAGAAAGTAAGCCCTACAAATGTAACTGCACAAACTTGGATTTTCACCTTTGTAGGTATTGTATGGGGAGAAGAGACTCTGATGGAATATTTGTAGAACCCAAAGAAATATATCCCTGAAAATAAAATGGTATTTGCTTGTCTTAAAGAGTGAGAGAGAAGATCTTATTCAGTATTTGAAATGGACAATATCTTCATGAAATGCTACTGCAACTTCAGAAATCTGTTATAAGCCAAAATTTTCTAATTTCAGAAATTGCATGTTTGAAGAAGTCATATTTGATCTTTTTTGATCAACCTGTAGTAAGTTTAACATTTTTAAATAAAGGTTGATATTTTTTATTTTGCATGATCTACTGATCAGGTGTCCTTCAGAGACTGAGCTCGCTTTTGTTGGCTTGCTAAAAATGGGGACAGGTCAGGATGGAAGAGGAGAAGGAAGGAAACTGGAATCTATTGTGGTTCACTAATCTCTACATGCACAGAATATTTTATAAACCTAGCAACTACTATTGATGATGGCTTCCACATACTCATTTCTCTGTAATTTAAATGTAAATATAGAAGACATTAGCTTTAATTTTCATTAAGTCATGCTTGGTTATGTGTTTGCTTTTTATTATAAACAATACTTAAAGCAACTTAAAAAAAGTAGAGCAAATAAAGTCACATAGTTGATCTTACCTTAGGAATATTTTTGGGAAAAAAGAGCAAATTGTTGATGTTGGGTGACATAAAATAAACGAAGGAGAAAAGCATGTCCAATGTTGTTAAATATTTATGTCATATAACATGTAATCTCTCTGTATTAAGATACTCTGCTAATCTGGGGTAATATGAAGCTAGATTCGCAGGGAAGGATAGCAGGGACACTGAGATAGAGGGAGAAAAAAAATCTAAAACCTTCACCATAAATGTGAAAAGAGCCCCCACCTTCCAGCAAATGGAAGAGAGGCATGGTGGGGCAGGTCTATAGCAGAGCCTGGGTGGAAGGGAACGGTGGCTTTGCCTAGTGTGAGACAGCCCCTGAAGCAGCTATGCAGTCCTGCAAGGATTCTGTCACCCAAATGATATGGCCCATTGCAAGAAGGAGAGAAGTTGTGTCTGTATCAAAGAGGTGGGTAGTGGACTAGGTCAGGAATCATTATGGGTGAGGGTAAGACATTTGCTATCTCATTTATACTTCACAGTAAGCCCCTGTAATGTGGGTTTTACCTTCTGTGTTGACACCTAGAGAGATCTGGTGCCAGAACCAAATCTTGGATCTTCTACTCCAATTGCTTCTGGCTTTTCACCATTATCATAGGGTTAATATATTAGCTAGTTAAGATCTTAGTGGGCTAGGTACAGTGGCTCATGCTTGTAATCCTAGCACTTTGGGAGGACAAGGTGCACAGATCGCTTGATCCCAGGATTTGGGAGACCAGCCTGGTCAACATGGCGAAACCCCATCTCTACAAAAAAATACAAAAATTAGCTGGCCATGGTGTCATATGCCTGTAGTCCCAGCTATTTGGGAGACTGTGACAGAACTGCTTGAGCCCAGGAGGTCAAGGCTGCAGTGATCTGTGATTGTGCCACTACATTAAACTTGGGCAACAGAGTGAGACCCTGTCTAAAAAAAAAAAAAGGCATATGCCTCCTGTGAAGATATGCTAACAGAGTTCTCAGAGCGAGGGAAACATGTTGACAAACAACATTTCCAGATGGTTCCATTAAATATGCTGAGTGCTCAGGATTACTGTTAATGCATCTGGTATGTGGGGGAGAATGCACTCCTCATGGAGCCCAGTGCCAGTATTGTGCAGGAAAGAGTGCCTCTGGGGGCCCAGGGAGGGCATCAGAAAAAGCTGAGATTGTTACTCTCTACCTGGAGGAATTTTCTGATAAGGGCAGACACATCTGTAGGGACTCCAAGGATGTCTAAAGATGTTGCCAGTCTCAGAGCTCAGTTAGGTTTGCAAATATGTAGAATTAGGTGATGTGCCTCCTATCCTAATTTGCATGAGGCCAGAGAGCTCTCTGAGAAAGAACTTGAACTCTATCTACATTTATAATTTGGATTTGTACAACCCCGACAGATGAACTTGGTGGCACTGATAAAAGTCATATTGCAGGGGGAAGTAAGAGGTCCTCAGGTTCGGAGTTTGAATACTTTCAACTTCAGGGAAGTAGAAAGAACATAGTATAAGGAGAGTTGAGGTAATAAAAGGCAGGTGGATAGAAATGGAGATGTACTAAGTAGATTTCCATTTTAAAAATTGTTGTTAGAAATAATATGTTGAATGTTGCTTTAAATTTATGTTTACCTTAGAGCAAAATAAGTATCTCTTTGCTAGTAGCAATGTTTCCTGTATAGAAATAAAAGTTGGAAGAAAGTTTGCAAATAAATGCAATAATTAAACTACTTTATTGTGATAGGCATTATTATTGAATATGTGTTATTTCTGAGAGGCTTAAATCCATTTTAGGATGAATTTACATGAAGGGACTTTTGGGTATGGGAGGGATTTTATACTGTGCCAATTTAGCTAAGCTGGAACTGCATTTTCCAAATTATTCTCTATATGGTTCTCAAGTTAGGGATGGTCACAAGAGAAATTTGTCCGAGATTCAAAAGGGGTCAGGCAGAAACTTTTACATTTGGAAGATCAGTTCAGGGCCCCGAGTACAAATTATGCTTGTAACCAATCGGTTGGCTCACCTTTGTGTGGTGGGACAACGGCTCTTTCAACTCCTGCCATGTATTCTTTTATAGCTTCTCTGAGTCTTGGGCCAGGGCTATGTGGAGTTTTGAGGGAAAAGGGCCTAGGTTTTTCAGGTCATTCATATCATTCAGGTTTGAAATGGGGAGAAACAGACAACACAGGTGCCAGTTTACCCTCACAGGTTTGTCCTTGCTATTCCTGTTTGGCTTGCAGCTTTCTTTCCAAGTACTTGCCCTGCTGACTTTCAACAAGCTTAGGCCCATCACCAGATGCAGAGCCAATAACAACCTTTGACAAGACTTGAGTCAGGCTCCTTGAAACTGTGTTCTCAACCAGGCCCTGACCTTGGTCTCTGCCTTTGATCTACTTAGTGCAGTTTTAGCAAGAATTGTGCTAAACTAGTTTGGCAAAAATCTCCCACCCTTGGTATCTAATAAAATTCCTCGTCCCTCGGTTTTCACATCTAATCACCTGGCCTGCCTTCAGCAAGTATCCTGTTAAGTCGTTTTGGCCAGAATCCCCTCTTACCCCTGATATTTCCTCTTAGTGCTTTTCTGTCCACTGAGCTTCCACCTTGCTCCTTACCTATAAACCCCACTTGACCTTATTGTATTCATAGTTGAGCTTAATCTCACTCCCTACTGCAAAACTCTCATCGTAGTAGTCTCTTCTTCAATAACATCTTTCTTCCCATCTTTAACAAGTGTCAGAATAATTTTTTCTCTAACACCAACAACCTCCCATGGTCTTCTTGATTAGTTCTGCTTTGTGCTCTTAGTGACTTTCCTCTGATCATTTAACTGTCCCTTTTTTGACATTTATCTCGTCAGCTTCTCCTCAAATTGTGGAAGGCCTAATTCTTATAAAAAATTCCTTATTCACATCACTCATAGTGGTACTGCTTCTCTGCTCAAACCATAACTGATACGGGCACCATATCTGTGCAACACCTGCTTCGTGAAAGATGAGAACTTCTAAGGGGATGACTCTTTGAGTGCTCTTCCATCTAAATTAGGTGTACCCTGACAGAGCAGAGGAAATAATAATTAACTTTTACAACACTTTAAAGTTGTCAAGTTATTAAAGTCTGAAAATGTCTCCTACACTTGAAATAAATATCCAGTAAGAAAATGATTCATGTTAATCAGAGAACAGATTTCTATGATGATGAAATATGAAAAAGTAAGTATTTTCATTTTGTAGTACCATTAACAGGAACTAGGAGACTTTAGTGACCAGGAAATGTTATTCTGGTAACATACCAAAAAATATATATTTTAAAAATATTATAGACCATTGGGTGATTATATAGGAACATTTATCACTTTTAGCATAGGCAATTCTAATTCATATCTTGATAAGGATCTAAAAGGACAAAGTGTTGTTTCATTTAATTAAAGTGAAAATGTGAGATTAGTTAACTTGGCAGTTATTTGTGTGTGACAGAAAGTACAGAGAGAACTTTTCAGAAAGCAGTGGAACATTGTTAGAGCCTGCATTCTTAAATTTTTTTTAGTCTAGTGAGTGAAGTAATTGCCAGATGTAAACCTCTAGTCAGTAGGTCTTGAGGGAAAGAATATATCATTTATTTTTCAAGAATACTTTTTTGAATTGAACCCTTGTGTCCTACATGATGTTGTGTATAATACAGCATAATTTTGAGTATTTATGTTTTGCTTATTCTTCCTTCTCATCAAGTTCTTCTAAAATATTAACATAGATTGGAATTTAGAATCAAATTTTCTTCTTTGGATTTTTCACTTGGTGTTCATTATGATCAACTTCAATTTGAAATCACAGTTTCATGCATTTTCTCAGTTTGAATTCCTCATTCCCCACAAAGTGGGGCTTCATTTAGACACATAATACTATGAAAGTAAGGCAAGTCAGAGTGGAGCACTGTCATGTGAGTCAGGGGTTGCATGAAAGGCAGAGGTAGGGGGCTTCAGTGCAGAAAGGGGAAGTATTCCTTATCTATAAAACATGAGGGGTCAGGCCAGATCTCTCATTTTCAAATATGTTTTATTTGCAGAACCATTAGTTTAAATGCAAAACTCAGTTTAAAACAGAACCACTCTGATTGAGGAGGAGTGCGACCCCTTTCCTATTCCTCCACATCCTTCCTCCCTACTCCTGAGAATAAAACTACTTTCAAATAAAGTGGACAGAGGTTAGAAAATGTTTGAAAACTTGCAGTCCCCATATTCTCACTTTATTTTATATTTTTGGTTTTTAAAATTTGTATAAATTTATGGGGTACAATTATAATTTTGTTACATGCATAGATTAGACAGTGGTGAAGTCAGAGTTTTAGAGTATCCATCATCTGAATAACGTACACTGCGCCCATTAAATCATGCCTCATCATCCACCTTCTTTGCTCCCTCTCCCTTCCAAGTCTCCGTTGTCTATGCTCATGTGAATGCATTATTTAGCTCCTACTTTTAAGTGACAGCATGAGGTATTTGTCTTTCTGTGTCTGACTTGTTTCATTAAAGTTAACTGCCTCCGGTTTTATCCATGTTGCTGTACAAGATATGATTTTTTATGGATGAATAATACTCAATGGTGTATGTATGTGAGTTGGAGTCTCGCTCTGTCGCCCAGGCTGGAGTGCAATGGCATGATCTTGGCTCACTGCAACCTCCGCCTCCCAGGTTCAAGCAATTCTCCTGCCTCAGCCTCCTGAGTAGCTGGGATTACAGGCGCCTGCCACCATGCCCAACGAATTTTTTTAGTTTGAGTAGAGACAGGGTTTCACCACATTGGCCAGGCTGGTCTCGAACTCCTGACTTCATGATCTGCCTGCCTCAGCCTCCCAAAGTGCTGGGATTACAGGTGTGAGCCACAGCACCTGGCTGCCATTTTCTTTATCCAGTCATCCATTGGTGGGCACTTAGGTTGACTATATCTTTGCTAATGTGAATAGTGCTGTGATAAACATACAGATGCAGGTTTCTTGTTATAATTATTTCTTTTCCTTTAGGTAGATACTCAGTAGTGAGATTGCTCATTTTAAAGTTGAGAAAACTGAGACCCAGAGACTTTTCCAAAATCAAACAGTTAGTGTCGGTCTTTAAAAGTGGGACTAGAACATGGGTCCTGGTTTCCCCAAATCTGATTTTCCTACTTTTATTTGGGGTTCTGGATGATTCATACACTTTTAATGACTGTTATCTAGCCAAATACTTCCTCATGGTTAACTTTCTATCCTTCTATAAAAACAGCAACAATCATATAAAATAAAAAATTTTTAATGGAATTTTCTGTTTTCATCTTGCCAAGAGGTTTATTTTGGTTTGTTTTCCTTTTCTGGTAAATATTTGAAATAGTATTATGTGAAAATCATGGCTATATAAATGCTGTTTGATCATAAAAATAGGGCGATTATTTTAAACCATGTGTGCCCATCTCTACCATAATAAGAATGCCGTCTGTTACAGGGGATTATTCATTAAATAATTTATTCAATAAATATTTATTTATTGTGCATTATGGTGTTTGGTCTCTAACGATGGCTCCTGATAAGCCATGCTTCCAGCTATTCATGCCTTTGTGTAGAACTCTCTCATGCTGAATCCTGGTTGACTTCGATTTACTTTAACCAATAGAATGTGGTAGAAGTGATGTTATACTAGCTCAGATCCTAAGCATTAAGAAGACCTGGAAGCTTACACTTTTGCATTTTTTGGAAGACCTACACCACCTTGGAGGAAGGTTGGCAGTCCTGCTGGAGAGACCATGTAGAGAAACAGGCCTGAGACTATTGGAAGAGGGGAAAGGAGAAAGATTGATTCAGCTAGGAGACAGGGAGAGAGAAGTTGAGTAATTCACTGGTTCCAGAGTCCTAGCTGAGCCCAGACAGAGTGATCCATCCAGTCCAGTCAAGTCTCAGGGTGACTTCAGCCCAAAGATGTTTTTATTAGGTTACAATCTTTTAAAAACCTAGGATAGTGGTACTTTTGATAGCACAACTGTCTCCAAAAATCTGTTTGATTTTTGTTGTTTTTGTCAGTCATACTTTGTGCTTATCAGGCTTTCGTGGAGTCACATTCTTTTTACTGAGCCATTTCTTTGCCCCAGTACTGAATTTTAATTGACCTTTTTTGCAAGACTATTTTTAATTTCATCTGAAACTGAGATAAGAAATAGTTGCAGCTTTCAGGTCGGCAACTCCTAGGATTTCTGGATTCTCTACTTTCCCTTAAATCCCTTCTTAGAAACAGGCCATTTCTTTTGCTGAGCTCACTTCTTGTAGAATCTTGTAAAACACAACTTAGTCATGACCAAATACACTAGAAACATTTTTTTCTTCAGTTTCTTCACCTGAAGCTGTATATTCTTTATATTTATTTTATTTTATTATTTAAACTTTTATCTTAGATACGTGGGGTATATGTGCAGATATGTTACATGGGAATATTGTTTGATGCTGAGGTTTGGAGTATGGATATCATCACCCAAGTAGTGAGCATAGTACCTGATAGGTAGTTTTTAAAACACCCTCTTCCACCTTCTAATAGTCCACAATGTCTTTTGTTCCCATATTTATGTCCATGTTCATTAGATTTCTTGTCTGTTTAAGTTATTGTGACAGTTTCTCCAAATATTTTATCTCTGTATAACATGGGTCACCATTTTTCCAGCTCCTGATAATAGTTTCCAT
Source organism: Plecturocebus donacophilus (assembly GCA_004027715.1). Classification (NCBI taxonomy): domain Eukaryota; kingdom Metazoa; phylum Chordata; class Mammalia; order Primates; family Pitheciidae; genus Plecturocebus; species Plecturocebus donacophilus. The sequence goes on from PVKP010040321.1 coordinate 17,464, forward strand.
CCCACTCTCTGTCTGATACTGAATATAGGGCCATATATTTTGGTGATAGCAGCATCTCACTTCTAGGTACCAATTTCTGTATGTCAGTTTGCTATAGTAACAAAATCTCAGGGACTTGCAACAACAAAACATTTGTTAATGTTTCTCATTCACATGGCATATAGACTGTGGTTTTGCTCCGAGTATCTTCTCATTCTAGAACCCAGATTAAAGAAGTACCTATATGGGACACTCCCATTCATGTGGCAGAGGGAAGATCCAAAAGCCATGGAAGAAGATCCTGATGTTTCGTGAAGCTTTTGCTTAGATGTGGCAAACAAAATCAGTGTTCACATTCCACTGATCAAAACTTATGTAGTCAAGGCCAATGCCAATTAAATGAGAAGGTACACTTTTTCTGAAGGAAGAATGCAAGTCACATGACAATAGTTTGTCATTCTTTTAGAGGGAAGAGGGTAGTGAATCATTGCAAAAAAAAAAAAAAGTTATCTACCATACTATAAACATGTATATGCATTTCTCTTTGCTTGTATTTTCACTTCATACAGTCTTTCTGAACCCAGCCTCATTGTTCTTTGACTTACCTGTTAAGCTGACCAGTCATGCCCTAGGTGTCAACTTTGCTTTGTTCTTTTTTCTAGTTTGTATACTTGCTTGCAGGCTGCCTGCTCCCATGTCAGACTTGCTTGTGTCTGCATTCTGGCTTGTGATACCATCAGCGTTGTCCTATTCTCCTGCTACATCTCCAGTTCAGATATATTAGCAACAAACCAAGCCTTTGTAATATCCAAGTTTAGATTGACTATAGGCTAGTGATCAAATTATTGTGCAATTTTACTTGAAGCATGAAGAAATTAGATAACTGAGATTATTTGATAGCTAGGACTAGAAGATTCTATTCCATTATTATATCCAAGAATCTCACTGAGCTACTCAAGCAGATAATTTGTCATTGAGGTTAAATTCTGATTTAGAAAAGAAAGTTATTTCTCTTGTAATTCTGGTTAGAATAAACATGGTCTTTTTCCTTGGAGTGTTAATTTTACTTGAAGATAAAAGACCTTTTTGGATTTTTATACTTTTGAGGTTTTATTTATTCTGACATGGAGGGATAGCTATAATATACTATTGAGTAAAGAAAGCAAATTTCTGATGGATTTTATAGAATGGCTCACTTTTATACATAGTTTTTTTTCTATATATACAAGAATATGTATGTTTGTGTACATATGAAGGTATCTAATAGCTATTGACTATTGATACATACCACACTGATAAGTATGTGTTCTTGGGAATGAAGATGGAAGGCTAATTTTTCTTTATATAATCTTATGTTTAAATTTTTACAAGCATATATTAACCTTTTCATAAAAGAAGAAAAACTAAAAGTATAGCTGAAAGTCACTAAAAAAATTTGTCAGATGCAAAAGCAAAATCTGTGAAACGTTTTTTCTGTCACTAAATTTCATATTATTTTATGAAAATCCAGAAAGAGGAACATTTTCCTGCATGGCAAGTTATTAGGAAACTTATTTTGTATGTATTTTGGGGATGTGGTGTTATTAGTTGTACAGCCAATCAAAGGTATGATGAACTACTGTAGCAGGAAAATGTAATTCAGACACTTTTGCTCTTTGGATCTGTCTGACTGCCCTGGACATGTGCTTTCTTGGCCAGTCTGTGGAAACCAGCATAGCCAGTTCTTTGGAAAAAACAAGTGTATCATTTTTCTGAGCAGTACTTAAAAACTTTTTTTTTGTTTTTATTTTTTGGCTTCTCAAATTGGTTCAATTTCCTACCACGATTATGCTCCTTCAAATATTTAGTTCTACTGGTTAGGCGAGGTGGCTCACGCCTGTCATCCCAGCATTGAGAGGCTGAAGCGGGCTGATCACTTGAGGTCAGGAGTTCAAGACCAGCCTGGCCAACATGATGAAATCCCATCTCTACTAAAAATACAAAAATTAGCTGAGTATGGTGGCAGGCACCTGCAATTCTCCTGAGGCAGGAGAATTGCTTGAACCCAGGAGGCAGAGGTTGCAGTGAGCTGAGATCACACCACTGCACTCCAGCCTGGGTGACAGAACAAGACT
>PVKP010040322.1:0-19553 GCA_004027715.1 Plecturocebus donacophilus
ACCATCCCCAGCAAGGGCACCTGCTACTTCTAGATCTCAGGACTGACGACAGCGACCATCCCCAGCACGGGCACCTGCTACTTCTAGATCTCAGGACTGACGACAGCGACCATCCCCAGCATGGGCACCTGCTACTTCTAGATCTCAGGACTGATGATAGCAACCATCCCCAGCACGGGCAGCAGCAAGTTCTGAAGTTGGACATGTGAACCACAGTAAAGAGAAAATAGCAAAAGAGAAACTACAAAACATTGTTAAAAGTTATTAAAGAAGTTCTGTAACATAGAAATAATTTTTTGTTAATGGATTGAAAGACTTTCTATTGCTAAGATGGCAATATTCCCCAAATTGATCTACAAAAATCAATGCAATCCCTTTCAAAATTGCAACAGCTTTCTTGTTCAGAAATGAACAAGTTGATCCTAAAATTCACATGGAAAAGCAAGAAATCTTTCTTTTCTAAGATTGGTTTTTCTAAATGGAAAAACCAATCTTGGAAAAGAAAAACACAACTGGAGAAATTCTGAGAAGTTTCCTGGTTTCTAAACTTGCTACAAAGATACAACGATCAGGACAGTGAGTGTGGTCATGGCATAAGGACACACATATAGACCAATGGAATAAAATTGAATGTTCAGAAATAAACCCATACATTTTGACCAGTTAATTTTCAACAAGCGTTCCAAAACCTTCAATGAGGGAATAATAGTCTTTCTAACAAATAGTGCCAGGAGAAGTAGATATCCACATTCAAAAGAATAAAGTTGAACCTCTGCTTATAACAAAACTAACTCAAAATGAATCACAAACCTAAATGTAAGAGCTAAAATTATAACGTTCTTAGAAAAATACATAGGTGTAAATCTGCATGAATTTGGAATAGCAGTTTCTTAGATAGGATACTAAAGCCCCAAAACCAAAGACAAATAGATAAACTAGTCTTCATCAAAATTGGAAACTTTTGCACTGCAGTAAACACTAGTAATAAAGTGAAAATACAGTTCTCAGGATGGGAGAAAATATTTGCAAATCATATACTTGATAAGGATCTAACAGCTCCAATATGTAAAGAATTATTATAACTCAATAATAAAAAACAACCCAATTAAAAATGAGCAAAGTATTTAAACAGACATTTCTCCAAAGAAGATATACAAGTGACCAATAAGTACATGAAAAGATACTCATCTTTATCAGTCATCAGGGAAATGCAAATGAAAACCAAAATGAGATCATTCTTTCACACCTGCAAGGAGAAGATCAAAACAGAAAATAACAAGTATTCTTAAGATATGGAGAAACTGGAGCCCTTATGCATTGCTTGTAGAAATGCAAAGTTGTACAGACACTTTGGAAAACAGTCAGGCAGTTTTTCCAAATGTTAAACACAGATTTGCCATATAACCCAGGGTTCCACCCTTACATATGTACTCCAGAAAATTAAAAACATACTTTCACAGAAGAATATGTGCATAAGTGTTCATAGCAGCATTGCTCACTACAGCTGAAAAGTAGAAACAACCCAAATATCCATCAACTGATGAATGGATAAACAAGATGTGGTATAACCAAACAATGTAATATTATTCATTCATAAAAAGGAATAAAGCACTGTTTCATGCTACAGCATGGATGAATCTTAAAAGCATAACACTAAACAAATGAAGTCAGACACAAAAAACCGCATATTGATATCACTCATATGAACATTCCAAAATAGAAAAATCCATAAAGAAAGAAAATAGGTTAGTGGTTGCCAAAAGAGATGAGAGAAGGAGTCTTTTTGGAGTATAATGGAAATTAGTGTTTGGAACTGAATAGAAAGATAGTAGTACAATATGGTGAATATACTAATAACTACTAGATTGTGTACTCTAAAATTTTGAACTTATTATGATATGAATTACATCTCAATTTTTTAAAAAAGAGGTAACAGTTCATTGTGTGTTCCTGCATCATAGTTATTTGCCTACATTTTAAACAATGAAATAGAAGTAATGTTGTCCATAGGACTTCCATAAGAGTTACTGAAAACTCCAAATGTGGAGGAAAGAAGATATTACACTTACTTAGTATAAATAATATAGGAATACATATGGAATTCAGGCACTATGTGTGTCACCCATACATGCTTTGAAATATGACAAAGGGTTGCTGTCCCTTTTCTCTATTTCCTTTTACCCTATTTTCTCATAAAATTTAGCAATGGTTTGGGCCTCTCTTAGGGAAGTTTCCTCAGAAACAGGCTTTGAGATAAAAATTTGCTGCAGGAAGTTTACTGGTAAATATTCATGGATTAACTTCTGTGGGGGTGAAGGAGGCAGGTAAGGATGAAGTGAGCAACAGTGCAGTGCAAAGCAGGCTTCCACCAGTCCCAGGAGAGCCGGGTGGCCTAGGGGAAGCGGCTGGGGCTTTATAGGTCCACACCAACCTGCCGTTACTCATGAGTGAGCAACCTTGGGTTGAAGGCAATTTTTGGAGAGCAACTCAGCTAAGGGCCATAAGCCACCTAAATTTCTAACAGCTGAAAGAATGAGCTCTATCATACTGAGGAGAACCTGGATAATGAGGTACAGGATCCACCACAGAGGTGTTTATATACTGGAAAAATGGATATCTCATTCACAAGATGGATTATGTTATAGAGCAGTATCTGTGGAACACAGCAAAGACATAATCATGGTAGGATGTTGTTGTAATCTCCTTTCTCCATATCTTGTGGACCAAATATTGGCATTGTGGTGAGACCGGGGTTTCTCAGAAGCTGAGAGAAAGTTGTAAGGTATAGCCCCCTTGGTGGGAGGGCAGAGCAATGGGGTGAGTCCATTCCCTGTAGGAGCCTCAGCCAGTTGGCTACAGTGATGCCTATCTGGGTGCCCAAAGACCATCCAAAAAGCAACAGGACAGACCACTATGAAGTCCTAGGTTGCAAGGGCTGCAGCAACCAGACCCAAAAGAAAAGGAAATGAGGAAAACCCACATGAATCCCCATTCTCACTGATATGCTCTTCAAATCCCTCAAGAAAGCACACCCCTCTCCTCTTTTGCTAAACTTGTTGCAAGACAATGGTGTATCTGAGGCCCTCTGGGAGTTTTAAGTCAGAATTTATTAGGTTGGTGCCAAAGTAATTGTGGGTTTTGCCACTTTGAAATGACAAACCTAATACAAGAGAGGAAGGATCAGGAATTATTAACATGAACTAATAAAATGATAGTAGCAGAATTTGACTTTATTTTTACCTATGAGTAACTGACTATAAATGGAGTGACTGAAAAAGTTATTGGAATGGCCAGTTTACATATTAGAATAAATTTAGTTTTTCTGCTGCCAAGTGGGGATGAGGGATTGCCCAATAAGTGCATGATTACATATGTGTGTGTGAGTGTGTGTGTGTGTGTGTGTGTGTTCAGTTTTAGGTTTGTACATACCTGATATATACTCGATATGTGTCTGGTCATTTATGTCTGTTGCATCTATTGTGGTCCTTACAAATTCCTTCTATGTAGAACGAAAAATGAAGACATAAAAAAGTTCCCTTTATCAAAATGGCCAGTAAGTGACAGACCTATGATTCAAACCAAGTCTGTATAACTCAAAAGTCTTTCAACTATTCTAAGGTACCTTTCTGGGAGTTTATTGAGTTCTTAAGCTGTCCAAGTGTCTTAGTCATTTGTGCTGCTATAACAAAATACCAAAGACTAGGTAATTTATAAATTAATAGAAATTTTTTACAGTTTTGAAGGCAGAGAAGTACAAGATCAAGGCCACAGCCGGTTTAGTGTCTGGCGAGGGTTGCTCTCTGCTTCCGAGATGGTGCCTTGTTACTGCCTTCTCCAGAAGGGATTAATGCTGTGTCCTCATATAGCAGAAGGTGGAAGGGCAAAGGGGACAAACTCTCTCTGTCAAACCCTTTAATAAGGGCACCTAAATCCCAGTCAATCACTTTGTCAAGGCACACCTCTTCATGCAATTGCATTGGGGATTAAGTTTCAACATGCAATTTGAAGGGAACAAAAACATTCAAACCATAGCACCGGGTAAAAATAGTACAAAGAATAAGAAAGGGCCAGAGGACCTCTGGGCCCTCTCTAAATCTTACAGAGACCTCTCAGGACATCCTGGGACCAGGACTTTGTGTGAGACATGTAGAAATGGACCATGCAGGCTGTTAGCCTACTTGAGTCTGCTACAGGTTCCAGCTCTGGGCTATGCATCTTATTGAGGGAGCTTCCTAGAGAAGCATTCAACAGAAGATCGTTAAAAGGGAAGAATGAGTCAAAACCCAAAGCACAGTTTCTACCTTTGGCCTAGTCTTAGAAGAGGAAGAGGGTGGGGTGGGAATGTATGGAAACAATTTTGGTTTGGTAAAGATTGTTTTTAAAGTACTTAATTTCATGTAAAGAAATGAACTATGTATAATCTATACTCTGGTCATTTTTTATGTTATAACATTTAAAAATATACAAAATCAAAAAATCTTAAAAGACTGATTTAACATTTCCATATAATTTTCTCCTTTAATTCAGAAATGTTTGATCTAGTTGTTTGGCTATTTTTGCTCTCCTCGTTACAGTATTTATTTCATCAAGCAGTTGTTCATCACTTTCCATTCTCTGAAAGGCAGTAGTGTAGTTTGGGCTCTTGTGCTCTGACCTTTCAAATAATTCATGATTAAGCTAGTGAATGCTGTTCCCTATTTTCCAACCTCAAAGCTAGCAAGCAACTGCTAGAATAGTCTCTGACCTATAAGAAAGAATGTGAAAAAGCTTACAATTATTAGAGAATGGTATTCTTCTGCAAAGCAACTAGACACGGAACTTCTTGTTCTAGAGAAAGTAAATACTAGAATAAAAAAATTCTCTGTAAAATTCTGTACAACCTATAATTAAAGTTATACTTTAGCTCAATCAGAAAATATTTTCTCATTTATCATATGCCCACTATGTGCCAGATACTCTGCTCAAGACAGAGATTCTGAATGAATGAGAACCACCTCACAGTTTAGGGGTAAAGACAGATGTGTAAACACATAAATTTAAATTCATTTTGATAATTATAACAACAGAACCATGCACATAATACTGGAGAAGGGGCTGCTGAATTCTGTAGAATGTCAAGAATATCTCCACAAGATCACATTTTCTAATTACAGGATTGCAGAGCACTATGACTATCATGACAGCAGCAGTCACAGGGACCTCCCTCCATTTACCCATGGGTCATCCAATTAATGTCTATCTCCTCCATTAATAAGTAAGTTTCATTTGGGCATGAAGCATGTTTGTTGTTGCTCGCTGTTAAATGCTCAACACCCAGGATAATGTGTACAAAAGTCTTTCAATTAACATGTCTTGAACATTGTTGACTATATGTAGGAAACATATCCCTAAAGGAATACATCAGGATACCCAACTTAGCTGTTGGAAGAAAGTTAGGAGTTTCTGAAGAGAACAACGCAAAAAGAGGAGGACATCGCAGGCAAGGGGTAGAGGCAGTATGTGCAAAGAGGTGGAGGCATGTGGACTTGGGGCTGAATGTAAGATGGGGTTTGAAGGTGAGTGTAATAGGGAGCAAAAGAAGGAGTGTGCAGAATATGAGAAACGTCATGCTAAGTAATTTCAGCTTTTACCGCACAGGTGTGTGATGGGGAGTCACTAAAGCATTGTATGCAAGTGAGAAGCATAACTACACTTTCCTTGAAATGTTAGAAAGACTAGTTTTTTTGCAGCGCTGTGGTCATTAGGTTTTTAGGTTTGCAAGTAGTCAGGGAGGTTACATAAAATTACATAAATAAGGGAGGTTTATTATAAGAATAAACGTGAAAGTCAGGAGAGTGGTAATATTAACAACCAAAGAGAAAATATGGAGAAAAATTGGGTGACTTCTTTGACTTGGAAAGAGAAGTTACACTGATGGGATAAGATCCCTGATTATAAGTAGAAGTCTTAGTTAGTGGGAAAGAAATGGAGATACTGCAAATAGACTACTTTTTCAAGAATCTTGAAAAAAGAGAAGGGGGCCTCTGGGCCAACAGGATGCTGAGAATGCATGTTTCAAAAAACCTTCTTCCTAACACAGCAACGAATGGTAAAATGTTAAACATGCACACACGCGCACACACACACACACCACAGCTGGGCTCAAATATAAGAAAGGTACCTATGTGGGTCAGAAACACACAGAAACAGAGTGGTGAATCAAAGCTGAAGTCACAGTTTTCTGAGTTTTGTAGTTGTAGCAAAGCACTAAGCAATGGTAGCTTCAGGGTCAATAAAAGTAGTCCTGTCATAACCGGGGAGGCTTGAGCTTCACTTACTGCTTAAATATGGTGAGCTTCCTCCCCTTGCAAAAGGAAGTAGGAAGAACGTAACATCTATTAACTTTCTGAATAGAGCTAAGGGAATATTGAAATTGTGGCTCCAAGGAGGCATTGAGAAAAACAACCACAATTTCATTCTCTAAAACTGAGTCGAGCTGTCTTCAAGCTGCAGCCTAGATTTCTCATATTCCTGACCACTCCATAGGGGTGGTAACTGCAAACTGTGATGATAAAACCTAGTCCTATATTGGAGAATAAAAGCATACAGAGGCAACCACAGAATGCCTAGACCAGGAAGGGTGAACAGCATGGAGATGGGGCAGAGGAGGGCGTGTGTCTGTGTGTGTGTGTGTGTGTAGAGTGAGCAAGAGAGAGAATATTCAAAATAAACCAGCATACAAAAATTCTAAAACATATGTAGAAGATACAGTCAACAAAATCAACAATCAAACTAATGAAGTTTTTCTACATGATATTTATTTTGGAGAAGAGTTTGACAAAGACTTAAAAATGTTGAATATGTCAAAGAGAAACAGAAAATATAACTTCCATTTAAATAGAATACAAAATTTTTAAACAAAAGTAAACATGAACACAGCAAGATCAGGAATGATAGATGATAGATAGATAGATAGATAGATAGATAGATAGATAGATAGATAGATAGACTAATTAGAAATCTTGGAAATAAAAAAACTGTTAATAAATTTGAAAAAGCAATAGATGAGAAAATTTGTTGATAAAACAAAGTCCAAGAATAAATTAATGAGCTAGAACATAGAACTGAAGAATTCTAGCATGAAAAGACAAAGAGATTAATAGGAAAATATTGTTAAGAAGCTAGATTGAGAGTTTCTAACATTTATAAAATAGGAGTTCTTGAAGAAATAAAAATAGTGAAGATGTAACATTTAAGGAAATAAGGGAGGTTTATTAGAAGTTTTTAAAATTACAGAAGGACTAAATGCTCAGCTTTAGAGGGATGCAAAGAAACAAGGCTACTAAATAAAAAATAAATCTCTGTAAGAATACATTATACAAATCAAGAAGATATCATTTCAAAAGTTAGCAGAGGAAAAAGAGTGATTACTTATGTATAATTACAGTAAATTTAACAATATATTATTTATCAGCATAATAGAGGCCATAAGAAAATAGGTAAAACATTCAAGTAGGCAAGGGAAAATAAATGCCAAACCATAATTTTATACTCAGTTAAAAATCATTCAAGACTAAGTGCCAAATAAAAAATATCCTTAGATATTTTCACATATACAAAATCTGCATATACACACACACACACACATACACACATAATCCACCGCAGTCACATTCATGTACACTCATACAGATACACTTATGTTCACATTCACACACACACATACACACAGTTGTTATTTAAGATGTGTTTTAGTTGGCAGACAAGTGAATCTGGAAGAAGACGTAATAAAACATTGATAAAATATGTGAATTAGCTGTTGACTATGAAAAATAATTTCTAAAGTTTAAAATAATGTTTAAACTTTGATAAAAACATAAAATCTAACTTCCAAACAGCAGTAATGATGTGACAGGGGTGGAAGGCTGTTCACTGAGTAAGTAAACCCTAAAAGCTCTTACCACAGTTGAGAGAGGATAGAATTACTGCACTGCACAGCAATAATTTTTTTAAATGGTTTTGTATTTTATTATGCATATCCAGGTGTAGATAGTAAAAGAAAAAACATCAATCAGGAAGCAGAAGAGATTTTGCTGAGATAAGCCATTATCTCTGATCAGCAAGGTTTCTCCAGGTGGATACAAGTTTTCTTAAGGACAAAGTCGTAGTTGGGTTGATCTTAGAGAAATACTGGAACTTAGAGAATACAGGCATGGTGACAATGTTTCTTTTAAAAGATAACAAGCTTCAAGGGAGTGAATTTCTGTCTTCACCAGTGAAGACACCCTTTGAAGTTGGCCCTAGAGCGCTATGATTGACACTGGATGTTTTTGCAATGGTTGCTACCATAGGGCACTGGAGTGGAATTTGTTACGGTTTCTTTAGGAAAAGGGAATTTCCCAACTCAGGCACAGGGCTTTCAAGCCCTTCCTGCCCAGAGTTTGCAGCTTGAGGTGAGCTCTTGGGTTTTCACTCAAAGCCGTGCATCAGGGCATGGGTCTGTCCTTGGAACACTTGGTCACATTGAATCAGTATCTCCCATCACAGTAGGACAGAACTCTGTTGTTTCCTCCCATCTCTTGGAACCATTTTTTCAGTGGAGAGAATCAGGTCAAAATGGGTCTTTCTATGGAGCTCTCACTCCCAGCCTCTCACAGTAGCTGTCACTTATTTCCCTTATTGGAGTCTACCCTCCATGGTGCTGAGGTGACATTCTGTTCCTGTCTATGCTGTGATTGGGAGTCATATAGAATGCTACAGAGGACAGAAAAAGCCCAAGCATAACTTGAGCCCTCCTTGATGGCACTGCTGACCCCAGCTGGTTCAGGGCACTGCATGGGGACATAGAACACTTTGAGGAAAGCATTTTAAAGTACATGGCTCTCTGAGGCACAGGGTCCCTGCTTGCTCAGGTCCAAAGGCAGTACTATGCAATAAGGACAATGCTACATAATGTTTAGGAATGAATTCAAACCCATTTCTTAATTCTGGCTGAGTTGAATGGTCATAGGGCTTAGGGCTCAGGTTGGTGAGGGCAGTAATAGAACTGTTCCTCCTGGAGCCCCAGAAGATGAGGAGATGATATACATGGCTGTGGGTTGGTTATGAAAAGAGAAATAGGACACCTCATCAAAAGCATTGTTCTTATTTTGCATTATCACAGGATGTTGATTATTTCAATATTTGTGTTCAAGATTCTGTTGAATATAAAATCATTATTACCACTTCAAAAGTTGCTATTTACTTACTTTGCCTTTCAATAAATTTACAGAAAGATTTAATTAAGTAAAAAGGCCTTGACAAGACAATATATTTCTAAGACATTGTAGCATGCTACAAATGGTGACATAAGGTCAAATGCCGATGATTTTATCCTCAAATGAACTATAATAACTTCCCTGAAATGCACTCCCTGGAATCTGCAATTGTTATGAAATGGAATTTATAATTAAAGGAAGAAGCTAATACCATGTGCCGGACTAGAATAAAAATCACAAAACCTCTACTTACTAATATTTTTAAGTAAAAAGAATTACAAAGAAGGAAATAGAAGAGAACTAACATTCAGAGCTTATTATAAATCAGAATGTGCATTAAACAATTTAACTTTTAACACTTAAGTTAAAATCCTCAATAACTCAATTTAGCATGTTCATTAAAAAGGTAGGAGATATCGGATTTAAACGCATAGCAGCAATATTCCCCAGTGAATGGATTTGTCAAAGGGGTGTGTGAGGGTAAAGAACAGCAAATACTTCAATAGCCTGTTGGTCAGACATCATTCAAGGAATTGAAGGACCGTAGTATCATTTAAGACACAGCTACACATGCAAATCCAGCCTCCGGGATGACTCAAACTCCACCAGCTATCCTGTTTGCATATCCAGTTTTGCTCACAGGCACCATTTGCTCCCCTATCATGATGACTCAGGGAGACCTTGTCTCAGTTTCCACATCTCCTTCTATAGTTTAAATAATATTTTCTATAGGTCTTGAATTAAAATATAAAGAGAAAAGTAAAGTATGATATATTAAAAAGAAAGCAAACATAAGAGAAAAAATTCCATGTGACCCTGCTTGTAGGCATGACTCCAATACGCTGAGCTTCAGTTTACTCAATTCTAGAATGGGTGTATTACTATGTGCAGAGAAGAGCACTTATACACATTAGATATAACTTTTAAGAAGTGATTGCATAATAATTGATGTAAGGTGAGTTCACAACATATAGTAGCAATTTTGCAATTTAGTTGTAAACTGGTGTTCCTGTCAAATACCATGCAATCGAAGGAGCAAGCTCTACAAGCGTGGATATTTCACATTGTATTCGCTAACCTTAGGCCCACTGTAGACCCATCAATGAAAGCTGGAGTAGTAGGGTCATGGGATCCTTTATGCTAGGAGTGACTGGCTGGCTGGGCTACTTCACAAAGCTCTGGATGGTGTCAGATGCTATCCTAAAGTCTGATGGCACTTAATCGTAGCTCTGCTTTCTCACTGCATCATCGCTAAGGGCACAATTGGTTGTGGGCTTCCCCAGCTCAAATTATTCCCTTTTGAAGAGTCTCAGCAGTGTGTATAGTCCCTTGTTTGCAATTTACATGAAAATGATAATTAAAAATGGAATATTTTTACTGTAAACTATTCAACACTGTCCTTTCTCTTTTTAGAAGAATTTGTTAATGATCTAAGCTCCATGAGTAAAAGATTTCCTGCCAAGTTTGGCACCCACTCGAAACTGACAAATCAGAGCTTTGAAGGCAAAACAAAACATTTGGGATTCTGTGATACTTTAACAGTGACTAAACCTAACTTCCTCTTTTGGATAAGAAATTTAATATAAATCTTAATGTGAAAATCCCCAAAGATTTTTCAGATACCACAAGTCCTCTTCAAACCAAAAGCTGGAAGAACATGTATAAATATACTAAAAATATGTGGGATTTGTTTCCTTTAAAATGAACATTAATCTTTTTAAGTTCAGGCAAAGGTCATTTGAATAATTCTATGAGTTGTATCAAGCCAAAGCCAAGAGTACCTGCTGGCAGTGTGGTGAGAGGCTCTTGATTTCCCCATGCACATATGTGCACAATATTGCCTTCAAGAGCAATTTTAAGAAACAAAGGTAAAGGCCATGTTTGTACAAATATAATAATAATAATAACAACAACAACAATAATGATAAAAGCCCTTGGAGATGTAACATTTGGTCACTGGTATAAGAAATTCCCAAATATTTCCATATAAGTAAGGAAAAACAACTCACCTTTGGTGAAATCTTGTTTGTATGAATGGCATGGTGACCCCCTAATTCTCACTTCCTCTCACCTGTAACAAGTAGCTGCACTCTCCAATAGAAATATCTGCAAAGATGTAACTGTTCCTCATTCTGCAGTGTCTAATACAGTAGCCACTAGCCATGTGTGGCTATTAAGTAATGGACATATGGCAGGGACTAAGGAATTGAATTGTTTAATCTTATTCAGTTTTAAATTAAATAGCTTCATGTGGCCAGTGGCTACTGTAATGGGCAGTATAGCTCTACAGAGCAGGAATAAACCCTTGATTAATCATTACTCCTTGAATACATCTCTATAATTATAACCAGAATAATAAATAACATTTATTTAGCACTTGGGCCTTTACCTGCTTATTCCTCACAGAGCCAATTCCAACCATCATTCATGCCCCAGGTACTGGTAAACTTACTCTGGATAAAATCCTATCCTAACAACTGAAGTGAAGACTCAGGTGATAACGATAGCCCTGGATCCAGGAAAACAGAGCATACAAGTTGGTATAAGAAGTGATGTGAATCAGCTCAGTGGTCCAGATGGACAACCACATGTAAGGGTAGCAAAAATCAGAGAGAAACGTATGGAGCCTATAGGATTGGAGGATGGTGAACTCTTAGGGGCAGATAGTCCCCTTGTAAGTCAACAGGTTGTAGGTGATCTTGATGTGAGTCCCAGTCCTGGCTCTGATCTTAGTATCCTCTGAAACCAAGAGGGGACAATGGGCTACTGACAATAAACTCCAAGGAGTGTAATATAATCACGTACTTTTACAAGATGTTGAGATTTACATAGAAATATTTGCAAATAAGAAACAGTTTGCCTTTGGTGACTTTGGAGTCACACTCACCAACTCCCTTTATCTCACACCCCACAACTGATCTCTTCAAGCAAATAATATTGACTTTATCTTTAAAATATATTTAGAATCTAGCAACTTCTCATCACATTCACCATGTTCTGACCACTATCATGCCATACCAGGATTATTGAAATTGCCTTCTCACTTCTCTTTTTGTGTCAGTCCTGCCACAGCATAGTATTGGACATGCGATATATATTTATACCAAGCAAGCAGGTGGAAATAGAAAACCTCAGCAACTTTTATTGTAACAGCTGGATTTATCACTGATATGATTTGGCTGTGTCCCCACCCAAATCTCATCTTAAATTGTAGCTTCCATAATCCTCATGTATCAAGGAAGGGACCCAGTGGGAGGTAATTGACTCATGGGGGCAGGTTTTTTCCTTGTTGTTCTTGTGATACTGAATAAGTCTCACAAGATCTGATGGTTTTATAAAGGGGAGGTTTTTGCACATGCTCTCTTGCATGCCGCTATGTAAGACGTGACTTTGCTCCTTCTTTGCCTTCCACCATGATTGTGAGTGAGGTCTCCCAGCCATGTGGAACTGTGAGTCCATGAAACCTCTTTTGCTTTATAAATTACCCAGTCTTGGGTATTTCCTCATAGCAGTTTGAAATGGATTAATATAATCACACACATGATCAAATAGTTATATTTTACCTACATCTAATTATATTTTCTATTTGCTCAATTTTCCCTACTTTGTCTGAAAAATCAAAAATAGTGATTATGTAACATTCCACTAAAACTGTACAATATCTGGAAAGAGCACAAAGTGATGCTTTAAGAAATGTGTCAGGCACATAATTACATTATAGATCACACCTGTAATCCCAACATTTTAAGAGGCTGAAGCACGAGGATCACTTGAGTGCAGGAGTTTGAAACCAGTCTAGGCAACATAGCAAGGCCATGTCTGTACAAATATAATAATAACAATGATAAAAATCTCTTTAAAAATGTATCAACTCAAGCTACTTTTCTACCCCAAATCCTCTACTAGCTTAATGGCCTTTAAGTCCCTATATAATCTGACCTCATCTTTCTTCCACTGTCTGCCTTAATCACTTCATTCCAAACAGAGTGTTCTCCTGAATTTCCCAGGGATGCTCCTGCCTTAGGGACCTTCTGCTATAAGTTTCTTACCCTACATTCTAATACAGATCTTCTTATAGACTGAAGGTTTGTTTTTCCCTCAAATTCTTATGTTGAAATCTTAACTTCCAATGTGATGGTATCTGGAGATTGGGCCTTTGGGAGGCAACAAGGTTAGATTAGGTCATGAGGGCAGGGTCCTAATAATATAATTAGCGCCCTTATTTAAAAAAGGGGTAGGGGACAGAGACACAGGGTCTCTTTCTCTATGCTCTCTGTTATGTAAGGATTCAGCCAAAAGATAGCCATCTGCAAGCTAGGAAAGAAGGCCTTCACCAGAAATGAGATCTATTGGTACCTTGATCTTGAAAGTTTCAGCCTCCAGAACTATGAGAAATAAATGTTTGTTGTAGAGTCACCTAGTCCAAGGTAATTTGTTGTAACAGCTAGAACTAAGATAGACCTTCCTCTCACCTTTGCTCAAACATCATTTTTGCAATGAAACCTTTCCTGATTACCCTGTCTTAAATTTGACACGCACACACCTCACATACAATCTCCTCTCTAGTTCTGCTTCATTTTTTCCATTAAAGTGTTTACTCTATAAAATACTCTTTTTTAAATATTTTATTGATTTTCTATTTCTCTCCACTAAAATATAAGCTTCAATAAGATGAGATTTTGTTTGTTTTGTTTAGTTCATTGCTTTATCCACAGCATATACAGAATTTCTTAACAGGTAGTAGACACTAAAACAAATAAATAAAATGAAGAATAAAGCTTTCTGAGTGGAGATTTGATTTAAAAGAAGTTTGATAAACCACTAAAAGTTTGTTGTTGGGACAAAGTTTGCATGCATTTAAACTATTCCACTTGTCCTCCAATGTTTTCTCAATTTCAACAACAGAAAGTAGCCCATGGCTATATTTTGTTTGTAAGAGAATTTCTTTCCAACTAAGAAGGCATGAATCTTGTTTGGCCACATTTAACAAATGTAGACACATGGAATGTTACAGCTGGAAGATGCCATAAGAAACATTACTCCAGTGGGCCTCAAACTATGTTCCCACAATAGCTAGACCAAAGTTTTCCACCATAAAATAAAATAACACAACATTTTATCCAATTTTCAGAAAACGTGAAGGTAATAGAAAAAGTTTTCTCAATTTTTTCTCATAAATTTCTCTTAAAATATTGGTATGGCAATCACTTAACTAATGATATAGTTTGGCTGTGTCCCTACCCAAATCTTACCTTGAATTGTAGCTCCATAATTCCCACTTGTTGTGGGAGGGACCAGGTGGGAGATAATTGAATCATGGAGGCGGTTCCCCCGTACTGTTCTCATGGTAGTGAATAAGTCTCATGAGACCTGATGGTTTCATAAGGGATTTTTCCTTTCACTTGGCTCTTAATTCTGTCATGCCTGCTGCCATGTAAGACATGCTTTTCACCTTCCTCCATGATTGTGAGGCCTACTCGGCCACATGGAATTGTGAATCAATTAAACCTCTTTTTCTTTATAAATTACCCAGTCTCAAGTATGTCTTTATCAGCAGCATGAAAATTGACTAATACAATTAACAAGCATTTTGAAATGTCAAAAATCAATAAACAAGAAGCAAGCAGACAGAAATAGAAAATGCTAGAAATGTTCATTGCAATCGATGGATTTATCAAAGACATGATCAAATAGTTGTAATTCTATTTTGTCTATATCTAATTACATTTTCTACTAGTTCAGTTTTCCCTCCTTTGTCTTAAAAAAATAAAAAATAATGATTACATGGTAGTCCACTAAAACTGTATAATCTTTGGAAAACAGAATTCTAACTATAGGTTCTCTAAGTTGAGACAAGTTTGAAAATATCTGATCTGGCCTAGGTCTTACCCACAGAGATGGCTGGGTCAAAGTCACATAGTGACAAAAATATATAACTTGACAAATCTTTTCTGCTTACCTCTTTCATCCTGATTTCAAACCTCAAGGATTCAATTTTTTTTTTAATATCTCACCATTTACTTTATTATATGAGGAATATCTGCTCAAAAATCTGTCTATTAAATGAGTTTAACTGGAATTAAAACTCCTTTTTAATATCCCAACAAGTGCATTTTTCTAATCACTATGTGAATTAGGGTTCTCAGAGAAACAGGATGAATAATTTTATATAAGTATATAAAGCCAACTCCTTTTCAATCTCCCAACAAACCCATTTTTCTAATCACTATGTATATTAGGGCTCTCAGAGAAACAGAGTGAATAACTTTATATAAGTATATAAAGTTATAAAGTTTGGCTGTGTCCCCACCCAAATCTCATCTTGAATTGTAGCTCCCATAATTCCTACTTGTTGTAGGAGTGACCAGGTGGGGGATAATTGAATCATGGAGGCAGTTTCCCTCATACTGTTCTCATGGTAGTGAATAAGTCTCATGAGACCCTGATGGTATTATAAGAGGTTTTATATATATATATATATATATATATATATATATATTTATATATATATTTATATATAGAGAGAGAAAGAGAGATTGTTAATATACATATTCATATATGTATATTTATAATATATATAAATCTCTCTGTCTATGGAGACAGAGAGATTATGAAAAATTGGCTTACGCAATTGTGAAGGAGGAGAAGTTCCAAGATCTGCAGTTAACAAGCTGGAGATCTAGGAGAGCTGATAATATAGCTCCAGTCTGAAAACCAGTGGTCTCAAGATTCAAGAAGAATTATTGTTTCTGTTCAAGTCCAAAGGCAGGAAGAAAAAAAACTAACATTTCACCATGAAGGCAGTCAGGCAGGAGAAGTTCCCTCTTATTTAGGCTTTTTGTCATAATCAGGCCTTCAGTGATTGGATGGGACCCATCCACATTAGGGAGGGCAATCTGCTTTACTCAGTCTACCAATTTATGTCAATCTCATCCACAAGTACCTTACACAAGGGATAATGTTTGATCAAATATCTGAGCACCCCATGGCCAGTCAGGTTGAACCATAAAATGAACCATCACACTGTGTAGGTAACAAAGTTTTATAAAAAGAGAGAAAGTTATATAACTACTAAAAATATAAAAAGAAAGGGAGATCTTTAGATCTTCTCCCAGACATGGCTAAAAAGCTAGAAACTCATAGACAGTTTTCAGCCCCTGAATAGGTTTTCCTTGAACATTTTTCCTAGAGGATTTCATGGGAAGAAAAAAAAAACCACATAAAAATTAGATGACTTCTAATTTTAAAACATTTCAAATGTCTTTGTTTTTTAAAACACTGGAAGATCTTGCAATGCAAGCCCATTTTTTAAATGGTAACAATCAATTGGATCAAGTAGCAACAACTCCCTTTATACAGGCCTAGAGTTTCCTGTTCACCCCAGTTCTCTCTTTTTCACCAAAAACTGTTAGCTTTCAATCAATACTAAATTGATCGGCACTTTTATCTTACTAAAGTAGAATATTTTTGTGTCTTCATGTCACCATCAAAATTGGGGAAAAAAATAAACTGAGGTGGTAATGAATTTAAAGAATAAGGTGAGAAGAATCACATTTATTTTGTGGAAATTAATTATATTCTTATGGTTTAATATATGTACAATATGTTTCTGTGTAGAAACAACTAAAATCAGTTGTTGTTATTTTCATATATTAGCCCATGGCCTTACTTGAGTTTGTGATTCCTATGTTATAGTCATGATTATTAACTCAATTCATATATAGTAACCAAAAGCTGTGGGCTTCCTGTTTGCTTTTCCTTCTGAAGAATATTACTAATAATCCTAACTCACAGTAGACACGTGTCATGCCTAATGTCTCTGCAGCTTCCTTGCTCACCACCAACCCATCACACAAACACACATAAACACCCACCAACTACATGTTCAATGAGACAGCTGTAAGTTGTTCCTTGCAGAGAAGTAATCCTTCATGGTGACATTGCCAGGCACTTGGCCCACCAAGGCCACTACAACTTGGACCCACTGAGCGAGGGAGTGACCTAGGTTTTCATTATAGCAGCCAGACTTGCTCTCAATTGCATTTTTGATGTTATAAGATTTTAATTTTTATATGTTTAAAATTTCAATTTTAATTTAATGAGATTGTCCAGATCATAATGAGAATATAGGAGAGAGCCAGACAGGACAGAAACAGAAAATAAGTTGAGACCACGAGGTACATAAAAAAAGCTGGCTGAGCACAGTGGCTCATGCCTGTAATCCCAGCACTTGGAGACTGAGGTGGGAGGATCACTTGAGCCCAGGTGTTCAAGGCCGCAGTGAGCTACAGTTGCACCACTTATTCCAACTTGGGCAAGAGAGTGAAACCTCATCTCTTAAAATGAAACAAAACAAAAATTACTGAGAAATTCATGTTTTTTAAAGCTTCCTCTGTGACCAAGTGATTATTCCCTTTCAGAATATAAATATTAGCCTACATTATTAGATTATATAACTAGGCTTTTAAAAAGTTTTTTTTTTTTAACATCTCAAGGAACTGCCTTTGCTAAGTGGCTCCTAACTGAGTTGGCCTTTTGTTCCGGGTAATTTTCAACAATGACCATGTCTATTAGTCAGTGTTCTCTAGAGGGACAAAACAAATAGGATATACGTATATACGAAATGGAGTTTATGAAGGAGAATTGACTCATATGATCAAGAGGTGAAGTCCCACAATAGGCTGTCTGCAACTTGATGAGCAAGGGAGCCAGTGGTAGATCAGCCCCAGTTCCCAAACCTCGAAAGTAAGGAAGCCAACAGTGCAGCCTTTTGTCTCTGGCTGAAGGCCTGAGAGCCCCTGGCAAACCACTGGTGTAAGTCCAAGAGTCCAAAAGCCAAAGAACGTGGAGTCTGATGTTCTACAGCAGGAAGCAACCAGCACAGGAGAAAGATGAAGACCAGAAGACTCAGCAAATCAGACCCTTTCACCTTCTTCCACCTGCTTTTATTCTAGCTATGCTGGCAGCTGATTAATGGTGCCCTCCTAGACTGAGGGTGAATTTGCCTCTCCCAGACCACTGACTCAAATGTTAATGTCCTTTGGCAAGACACTCACAGACACACCCAGGAACAATACTTTGCATCCTTCAATCCAATCAAGTCGACACCCGATATTAACTGTCACATCGTGTAACCAGAAATCCACTAGTGTAGGTTGAATCTTCTTTCTTAAAATTGGCAAAGAATTTTTTCAGGACTCAATCAAATTCTGAATCTAGGTTAACATCACCAAAGATGACTTTCTGATTTACTTTGGTAATTCTAGGTGTTTGGCCATAAGCTGAGTATTTCATTAGTTTCAAAACTGATATACTCATCTCCCAAATGTCAATAGTATGTCAACTTGTCAAGAAAAGTTCACTTACAGTTTGTCATGTTCGTTTTCTTTTGCTATAACTGGACATCACAAACTGGGCAATTTATGAAGAAAAGAAATGTATTTGTTACAGTTCTGGCAGCTGAGAAGTCCAAGAGCATGGTACTGGCATCTTGTGAGGGCCTTCTTTCTGCCTTATAACATGGTGCAGGGCATCTTAAGAGGAGGGACCAACAGTATGCTAACTCAAGTCTCTCTTCCTCTTCTTACGTAGCTACAAGTTTTTGTTTTTTTTCATTATTCTTTTTTTTTTAATTGCATTTTAGGTTTTGGGGTACATGTGAAGAACATACAACATTGTTGCATAGGTACACATGTGGCAGTGTGATTTGTTGCCTTCCTCCCATTCACCTATATCTGGCATTTCTCCCCATGCTATCTCTCCCCAACTCCCCACCCCCACTGTCCTTCCCCTATTTACCCCCAACAGACCCCAGTGTGTAGTGCTCCCCTCCCTGTGTCCATGAGTTCTCATTGTTCAACACCCGCCTGTGAGTGAGAACATGTGGTGTTTGATTTTCTGTTCTTGTGTCAGTTTGCTGAGAGTGATGGTTTCCAGGTTCATCCATGTCCCTACAAAGGACACAAACTCATCGTTTTTGATGACTGCATAATATTCCATGGTGTATATGTGCCACGTTTTCCCTGTCCAGTCTATCATCGATGGGCATTTGGGTTGGTTCCAGGTCTTTGCTATTGTAAACTGTGCTGCAATGAACATTCGTGTGCATGTGTCCTTACAGTAGAATGATTTATAATCCTTTGGATATATACCCAGTAATGGGATTGCTGGGTCAAATGGAATTTCTATTTCTAGGTCCTTGAGGAATCGCCACACTGTCTTCCACAATGGTTGAACTAGTTTACACTCCCACCAACAGTGTAAAAGTGTTCCTATTTCTCCACATCCTCTCCAGCATCTGTTGTCTCTAGATTTTTT
>PVKP010040323.1:0-19555 GCA_004027715.1 Plecturocebus donacophilus
ATGTCCCTGGATAGTCACACATGTAAGTCCCCTGTCGGGAGTGGTGGGAAAACCAGGAAAAGTGCTGTCCATCACTTATCTTTCTGTGGAACAAGGTGGAGATGATTTCAGTGTATCCTATGACTCCTAATAGGGAGTAGCCTCCCTCACAACCTACCCTTCCCAACTCAGCCATCATCCCTACTATGTGCAAGTTCACTTTTAGGTGCTTTCACATCCAGCATCTCATTTAATCTCCCCAGCAACCCTGGGAGGCAGCTGCTGTTGGCCCGTTTTACAGATGAGACAGAAGTTCAGAGTGGTTAAGCTAGCATGCCCCGTCACATAGCTGGTAAGCAGTACAGTTAGGATCCTGTTCTCCTTTTTCTAGCATGACAGCTCCACTTGCCCTTCCTTCCTAGTGGCTCAGTGGCCTGCTTAGGAATAAGGATGCCTCAAGTGTGAGTCCCATGAGGCCCCCTGTTCTTGCTTAGTGCCTGAGAGTCCCTGACCTTGGAAGTGCCTGTGTGCCAGCCACAAGGTGCGGGTGTGGAGAAACGTCTGCCTTTGACAAATAGCCCTGTGGTCCCAGGACATGCAGGGCTAATTCAAGTGCAAACAGTGTATTAGTATTTATTACTCATGCTCCACTGCTAATAAAATTTGAGTTTAAAAAATAATGGTGAGCAAATGAATCGGTCGATGGCCTGTGGGGAGAGGCTCCTGGGGAAGGATATTTCATGGAGAAGAGTGACAGGAGCCCAAGCTATTGCAGGCTCTAGAATGTGGGGCCTTGCTGGGGTAGGGGTGGGGGTGGGTGTAGGGAGAATTATCCTGGGGGCAGCTCTGCACTCTGGTCCAGTTTGGTGAGTCGTTAATCTGCACAGTAAAACTTGTCAGAAAGCGCATTTGCCAACGGAGGCAGCATCTCCAGGCTGAGGAGGTGGCTGTTGGCTGGGTGAATAGCTTTCAAATATCTATTTCAGTCGTCTGTGCTTAAAATCCTTAATTTGGGAAACCATTTCCTGCAAAGTCCCAAACCTGAGATCCAGACACAAGCCTCCGTCTTCGACAATGGCATTACAGGGTGGGCTGCGTTCTGCCACGCAGGGCTGAGAATGCAGTTCAGAGACCTAAGAAGGTTCTAAGTCTCTGAAAAACCAAGGGGCATGCTACAGGTTCCGTGAGGTAGGAAGACAGAGATGACCCTGGGGTGTGGAGGGGACTCAGAGCTGGATGGCGTTTTGGGGTGAGGAGGGCTCTGATTGTTAGACCCCTCTTGCTTGCAATGGATGGCACTTGTGTCCTTCTCATGTCCCTGGAGCATTATCAGCTGGAAAAAATGCCAGTTTACAAAGAGGAGACCTGCTATGGTGTGACTTTGAGCGAGGCATTTTACTTCTTTGGACTTAGTTTCCTCATCTGCAGAGTCGTGGTGAGTCCTTCCTGGCCCCCTTGCTAGGCTCAGGAGGGGAAGAATGGAGCTGTCTAAGCAGAAGGGCGTGACAGCCCTTCACATATTTGGAGACAGCTCTCCTGCTTTCCTTGAGAGATTGCTTTGCTTAACCCTGGACTTTTGGAGGACTTAGAAAATGTGGGTGGATTTGCGATTCTTATGTGTAAGTGCTACCCTGCAACCTCTTTCAGAATTCATCCCTAAAGGCCAGAAAGGTCAAGAGTGCAACTCAGAGCTTGTTGTACCTGGTTCATGCATATTCGTTTATGGAAGGAGAAATGACATTTTCCTTCCCCACGCCCTCCTTTCACCCTCCTCTGCCCCTGTCACAGGCACCTGCTCGGTAGCACTGCCCAAATCATCATTAAGACACCAGGAGTTTCCAGTGCTCTGTACATGTGCTCTCCAATGCTTATACCAGCCTCGGGGTGGGTGGCGGGATCATCCCATGTTACTAGATCAGGAAACTGAGACTGGAGCAGTGAGGGATCTGCCCAAGGTCATAGTTACAACTGAACTCCGCCTGTTTCTTCCTTCCTTCCTTCTTCCCTCCCTCCCTCCCTGCCTCTCTCTCTCTCTCTCTCTCTCTCTCTCTTTCTCTCTCTCTCTCTCTCTCTTCCTTCCTTTCTTTCTTTCTTTCTTTCCTTTTTTTTGTGACAGTGTCTTGCTCTGTTGCCCAGGCTGGAGTGCAGTGGCATGATCTCAGCTCACTGTAACCTCTGCCTTCTGGGTTCAAGCAATTCTCTTGCCTCAGCCTCCTGAGTCGCTGAGACTACAGGCACTTGCACCACACCTGGCTAATTTTTGTATTTTTAGTAGAGATGGGGTTTTGCCATGTTGGCCAGGCTGGTCCCGAACTCCTAACCTCAGGTGATCCACCTGCCTTGGCCTCCCAAAGTCCTGGGTGTGAGCCACCGTGCCTGCCCCGCCTGTTTCTTTTAGCACTCTGCAACCTCATGGTTCTGGCCCAAGGATGTCATACCAGTGACCTTTGGGTGTCCCTATGCAGCAAGTGGCATCCCTTCTTCTCCTCTTTACTCCCAAATGGAGACCTTCCTTTTTTTCCCACCTCTGGATGTGGGGCAGGAGATAGGTCTCCATTCAGGAATGCACCTGGCAGGTGCATGATTGATCACACAGCAAGACAGCCACCAGTGGAGCCACTTGGGCCTGGGGCTGCTGGCACAGGGGTGATTGCGTGGTCCTGATTTGTGCCTCTGAGTCCTTGGTTGCTCCTCCCTAGACCCCAAAATGACCTAGCTTTGCTGCTCTGAACTTCCATCCCCCAGCTGCATGCTAAGCTCTCTGCAGCCCCCTAGGCCCTACCCTGCCCCCAGCTTCCTTTGATCCCACTGTCCCTGTGCCCGGGGGTCTGCTCTAGGTGTGCCCAGGAGTCAGGTGGCCCTGTGGTGTTGTCAGGCAATGTCCCAACAGCTGGGAAGCTTTGAACCAAGGTCCTCGCAAAGGGGGAGAGGGTATTGTTTAGACATTTTGTGTAAATTAGTAATATTGTAACTGTTAATTGAATGTCCATTGATCGCCTGTCAGAGGTTTGATTTAATCTGTCCTTCCCCCTCTGAGCCTTGGCTGACTGCTTAAATAGTTTGCTTGCTTTGCTTTGTTTTTCTTGCTCTAGTGTGGATTCTTTCCCCCGACCCCCACACCTTGGTTTCATTTTCCTGGCTTCATAATTAGCCTCTTGTGCTTTCTGGGGCTGGCCTTGGCCTTCCTGCAGCCACTGGTCCCTCCCAAGTGGATTTCTGTGACTCATCCCTCAAGCAGAGTTTTCTAAAGTATCTGGAGACTCAGGACAAAGACAGAGTCACTTGTCTTTGTCCCCTTTCTTTTGGGGATTTAGATACTTTGGGCTTTTCCTTGGAAGGCAGTGGGAGAAGGCATGCCTGGAGACTTAGGGGATGAGCCTGGTGGGGTTGCTTGCTTCATTCATTCATTCATTCATCCAACTATTCAGGGGTTATTTTGGGGGGCACCAACTCTACACCAGGCCCTGTGTTCAGCACTAAGGGGACACATTCCTGAGTTCAGCCCTTTGTCGTGGGAACAGAGAAGTAAACAGATGATGCAATGCAGCATGATGTGCCAAGGTGGAGGCCATTATAGGGGCCCCAGAGACATGGAAGAAAATGGTAAAATCAGACTTGGCAGCACAGAAGGCTTCCTGGAGGAGGAGTAACCTGCGCTGCAATTGGAACTGCATTTCAAGAAACAGGGAGGAATTAGCCTGGCAAAGGAAAGGGCAAGAGCCTCCTAGCTAGCAGAAGGAAAAGCACGTCACAGGTGGGTGAGAGGGGACTTCTGGAGTGAGAGGCGGCAGAGAATGAGGTGAGGGTTAACAATACCTACAAAAATGATAATCCGCTGCACACTCACTAAGCATTGGGCAGGGTTCTGAGTGCTTTCCTTGCATTACCTAGCTTAGTCCTTATAACAACCCTGCATGCAGGTATTGCTAACACCCCTTTCAATAGCTGAGCCTGGAGATATGGGCCCAGACCGTCTGATTCAGGGGTTCTGGCCCCATGGTGCCCCTGCTGCCTCACAGCTGCTGTCTGGCTCATGGAGGTTACACCAAGGGTTGGGTCATTGGGACATCCCTGCAGAGCTGGATAACGGAGGGTCTTATGTGTACATTAAAAAGTTTTAATTTGGCTGAGTGTGATGGCTCACACTTGTAATCCCAGAACTTTGGGAGGCCAAGGTGGGATCACTTAAGGCTAGGAGTTTGAGACCAGCCTGGCCACATGGTGAAACACCGACGCTATGAAAAATACAAAACTTAGCCAGATTTGGTGGTGCATGCCTGTAATCCCAGCTACTCGGGAGGCTAAGGCAGAGGAGTACTTGAATCCCGAGGCAGACATTGCAGTGAGCCAAGATGGCACCACTGCGCTCCAGGCTGGGTGACAGAGCAAGACTCTGTCTCAAAAAAAAAAAAAAAAAAAGAAAACCAAAATGTTTTAACTTTTCCCAGAAAGCAACTGAGAGCCACTGAAAAATTTTAAACAAAAAGATAGCTTGACTGGGTTTATTTTCAAAAATTAAAATAATCACTCTGGCTGTAACGTGGAGGATGGCAGCCCTGACGACACAGGCCGGAGGCACGGAGGCACCCGCTAAGGCTGGCAGTGATCCCGCCAGAAGGCCCAGGCAGGGTGCAGAGGGGAATGTGAGCCCAGAAGCATGAAGGAGGTGGAATTGCAGGATAACTAGGGGCTGGCGACGGGTGGTGGGTGGAAGGCAGGTGTTTACGTGAAGCTCAGATTCTTCATTGGGGCAGTTTGGAGTCAGTTACCAAGACACTGGAGATGGGAGGACCAGATTACAGAAGAAGGTGACGGATTCAGTTCCATTTTAGACTGGTTGGCTTTGAAGTGACTGAGGGACGTCCATGTGGAATTGAATGTACACACTCAGAGCCCAGGACAGAGACAAGAGCTGGGGCTGGGGATTTTGAAATTAGGGTAGGTAGTGGGTACAGGGGCTTGGATGAGCTCCCCTTGAAAGAATGTTTAATGTGACAAGAGAGGAACCGATGATGGAGCTCTGAGAACCACGCTCGCTGGGGCCTGAGTCCACAGAAGAGACCAGGAGGAGCAGCCATGGGTAGCACACCCAGGAGAGAGGGTGCCCAGAAACCCAGGTAGAATGGTGGAGAGTCCAGGAGGAGAGCGCTACAGTAAGAGCCAAACAGTGTCTGGTGGATTTGGCAACTGTGAGGTCATTGGTACTCTTCCTGGGAGTGGGAAGGAGGTGACTGCAGTAGTAGAGGAGCATTGGACAGGCCCAGAGGAGACACGGGGACAGATGGCCTTTGTAGCTCAGCTGGAGAGAGACCAGGAAAATCCTTGGGAGCAGAGGCAGAGATTTGCTTCCCAACCCAGCAGGGATGAGGAGGTTAGGGTGACCAGCCCGTCCTGGTTTGCCCAGCTCTGAGGGACTTCCTGAGACGTGGGATGTCAGTGCTAAACCCAAGAGGATCCCAGGCAAACCCGATGGTTGCTCTAGGAGAGTTTGCTCCCTGGAGTAAGCTGGCCGGTATTCAGCAGCAGGCTCTCCTGGGGGAAGCCCTGACTTGCAGGGTTTACTGATTTCCATGGTGTAAATACCATGGTCAATTTTAAGCTACTAATGTGATGTCACTAAATGTGGAGCTGGGAAGAGGTGCCCACGGCCCACTCCTGTGAGCCTGTCTGAGCCGGCTCCAGCACACCCGGGAGAGAGCCTGGTGGGTGGGCAGATGGGGGCCCTGAAGAGGTGTGGGATCCAGAGAACCTCCTGGGACCAGGGGGAAGGGTGGGTTGCCTGCAGGTCTTTGCAGGGAGGGTTGGGGAGGGCTTGGGGGCATGGCCACACCATAGCCTTGGTGGTCTCAAGGAAGGAAGAGAGGAGTGTGAAGGGGGAGGTGAGAGGGAGGGAGGGATGGAGAAGGAGTTTGGCAAAGCCTGAAAAAGGAAGGGGTAGGGAGCAGGCCAGGACCCCCACCCAGGATCCTGGAGCAGCGCTCAGGGCAGGGTGGTGACACTGTCCAGGCACCACATTGCTGGAACAGCCTAAAAGTGGGCATGTGGGAGGGAAGGAGCTGGCCAGGTGGGGTGTGTAGGGCAGGGTCACCAAAGGACAAAGGAGCAGGGGTGCTCTGGGTCCCAGTTCTACATTCTCCACCTCAAAGGACTGTAGTGAGGATTAAATGAGTTAAAATGCATGAAACACTTACTACTTGAGCATGGGCATTAATATAGCAGCAACTCAGTGCACGCTGCATTTTTTTTTTTTTTTTTTTTTTTTTGAGATGGAGTCTCACTCTGTCACCCAGCTGGAGTGCAGTGGCACGGTCTTGGCTCACTGCCACCTCCGCCTCCCGGCTTCAAGCGATTCTCCTGCCTCAGTCTCCTGAGTAGCTGGGATTACAGGTGCATGCCACCACACCCAGATCATTTCTGTATTTTTAGTAGAGATGAGGTTTCACCGTGCTATCCAGGCTGGTTTTGATCTCCTAACCTCGTGATCCACCTGTTTTGGCCTCTCAAAGTGTGGCCTTACAGGCGTGAGCCACTGTGCCCGGCATTTTTTATGTGTATATCTGTGCACATTTGCATGGCTGCACATATTCCTACCTTGCTCCCACATAGCGTGCAGTCCTTAAATTGCGACAGTGACACTGTGCCTGCCTTCAGTCTGCAGGCATCACTGTGCTTTTTCCAGGGTAGGTATGCATGCGCACGAATACAGTCCCAACGGGCTTGACTGGCGCCTCCCGGCCATCTCACTGCACGGATCCCACGCTGGGCCCAAGCAAGGGGTGGAAAAGGACAGGATAGCCACAGGTGAACTCTCATGTCATGCTTAGGGGAGCAGTGGAAGTTGGTAAAAGCCCTGCTTAAAGCATTGTGTGTGGCACTAAGAAGGTGAGAGGTGCCAAAAATCAAGTCAGGCAGATGTTTTCACAAAGAAGGGCAAGGTAGACTAAAGAATACTCTAAAACAATACGTGTTTGGTGATTTTCCTGCAACAATTGGAAGGAGTGTATGCAGCAGATGGTCCTGCAGCTCTGAGGAAACGATGAGCTTGCGGGGCCGGCAGCAGTTTCTGAAGGACAAGCCAGGCCCAGACCACCTCCTTTTCTGTTTTCCAAAAGCTTTCCGTGTCTAAGTGTCTTAGTCGAGTGGTGTCTTAATTTCAGCAAGCCGTCAGCCAATGCCTGATGGTGTCTGTACATCGCCCTGGGCTGCAGACAGGTGGTTGCAGGGCTGGTTGAAAACTGGACCTGGAGCATTGATGACAGATCAGGGTGGGCCTGGAGAGAGGCCACATTCACCTGTTGCTTTATACAGGTACTTGCTTAATCACGTGACAGATATTAACTGAGTCCTTCCCTTGGGTCTCTGGTGTCACCCTTGGGCCTGTTCTGGTTGGCGTATGTATTGATGGCTCAGGTGAGGAGAGAGAAGGCGGATTATCCAATTGATATGAGGCTCAGAGGGAAAGAAGCTACCCACCGGGTGAGCAGAGAGTGATCAATAGGCAGAACAATAGGCCCACACCAACAAGATGGAATTAACCACCAGCAAAGGAAGAGTCCTGCATCTAGAGTTCTAAAAGGTCAATTACATAAACAGAGCATGGGAGGCCTGACTGGCGGAGGACTTGGAGGCAGGCTGACCACCACCTCGGCCGGGCCCAGACCCCTGCTAAGGAGGCCTCCAGGGGTTGAGGCCTAGGGCACGCTCCCCATGCTCCACCCTGTGAGCGCCTGCTCGGGGTGTGCTGTGCGCAGCGTGTAGGGCCTCTGTCTGAGATGCGTTGATAAAATTCACAGTTCTCTCAAAAGGTAGCTGGCAAGAGGGCGAGGGAGCTGCGACCTATTTCCTGGGAGGTGTCCCCAAAAGACAGAGGGCTCAGGGTAACTGATTCAAAGACTCAGAGGGCCACAGGAGAGCCTAGCTTATTTATATTGCTGTCCCTTACTCTTTGCCTCCAGCTAGTCTCCCAACACGTTTGCCCTCAACACGCAGGACCCCTCCTTGTCTTTTCCAGGGTTGCACTGTCCTCTCCTGACCTGGCCCACAGGTTGTTTAGGAATGAGAGACTGGGAAGCATGAGGGGCTTGAGGTTATGGTCAGAGGTGGAAACTCAGAGACGGAGATGTTTAAACTCTGCAGAGGGCCTCAGCCTCCTAGGAAGCTTCAAAATAAAAACTACCATCCTTAATAGGGATGTCTCCTTTTCCTTATTGGGCATGAACAGAAGCCAGATAGATGGGTGTGTGCAAATGAGATCTCTGGGATCTCAGCAGGCAGCTTCTGTACTGCCTGGGGGAGTCCTACCTGGAAGCCCACAGTGAAGAAAGCAAACACACATGCCTCCTGGAGGCTCCCCCGAAACCCTCAGGCAGAATTAATCATTCCCTCTTCTTAGGCCTGCAGACGCTCTGCACCCGCCTGTGTAGCGGGCGATCACGGTGCACTGTGGATGGGCGCGAGCCTTCTTCCCTGTGGTGCTATGCAGCTTCCTTTACCTACAGCCTCAGTCTTGGCCCCATGCTACCCGCAAAGTAGATGCTCAGCAGTGAATGAGGGGATCTGTGTAGAATAAATACATGTTCTTCTGTGTACAGGTTGGAACACATACTCGCTTGTTCTTAAAAAAAAAAACAAACCCAACGAACAGACCTTGAATGAGTTTTCCTTGTGGAGGGGATGACCTGGGGTTGAAGGCAGAGAAGTGTCTATATCCTACGACAAGAAAAACCGCGTGACAAGTTCGTGACGTATGGCTGTGGCCGAGGTTTAAATAAAAACCTTATCTTAGTTATTTAGCCTTAATAAAAAAAAAGTGTGTCACAGCCACAGACTTTCTTATATGGTGCTTTCTAATGAGGACAAAAGTCTTTCTTTAGGAATACGAAGATGCTTGCTTTCCAGCCTGATCTGCTCACGGCCTCTGGAGCAGCACACATCCCATCCCTCCTGCCATGTGCCTGTCCCCAGGATGGGGCTGCTTTCCAAGACAGGGCGGTGCATCACTTGGGTGTCAGGGCAGTGGGAGGACCTCTTTCTGGAGATGGCATCTCCTCCTGGGGAAGAAAGAGGGGAAAACAGTAGTTGGCTACAGGTGGGGAACTTCAGGGAATGCAAGAATGTCCAGGGGATCCCCAAGCCCTGCTCCACCGGACAAGTATCTGATGCTCTCCCCAGGAGGTGTACGTTGTAAAAGGCCCACTCTCCCAGCACAGGCACATCCAACCATTCCAAATCCTGAGACTTAACATTCCAAGCAGATTTCCTGTTTCTTTCTCCATGAGTTAGAATCACTTTTCACATCAGTAATGAAACTGCGTATATTGCATTAGCCATTATCATTGGCTTCCTGGCCGCTTGGAGTTGGCTGGGCAGACTGCTTCAGGTCCCTTCTCTGCCTGAAGTGCAGAGACAGGCCAGGTTCTTAGGGTTGCTGCTGGTCTGAGATCTTGAAACTGGCAGCCCTCCTGG
This sequence comes from Plecturocebus donacophilus, assembly GCA_004027715.1. NCBI lineage: Eukaryota > Metazoa > Chordata > Mammalia > Primates > Pitheciidae > Plecturocebus > Plecturocebus donacophilus. The sequence goes on from PVKP010040323.1 coordinate 9,445, forward strand.
GTAAATACCTATCTGTCCTCAGAGGAGGAGGAGGTCGGGAGAAGGAAAGGGTTGGGTTTGTGCATTGGCTAGCCAATACAACACATGGATAAGGAAGTCTATAGGGTGATTCTGCTGATGCCAGGCTGGGGGCTGAGGCTCTGACTGTATCTCAGGGGTGATTGGCATCTTCCCCAGGGAGGTACCAGAGAGAAGGCCTACTGTCCTTGCTGGGCCAGGAACCAGCTTAGACGTTTCTCCTCTGTTTACTCTCCAGGTTGGGAAATTCTATGTGAGAGAAGAAAAATAGTGCTGACCACCTGTCCCCAAAGCTTCTTGGGTGTACCCAAGGCCAGGGCCACTTCCAAATCAAGTGAGAGGCACTCAGCCGAGACTGCAGCTGGGACGAACTCTCTAAGGTTTTGGAGGCAGCACAGGGAATACTCAACTAGGGGAAGGTACCCCTCAAAAGGACCAGCTTACTCCCCGCAGGAGGGGACAGCCCCTTTGGTGATACAGGGTGGTTTTGGAGGGGGCTGTGGGACAGTCCTGGGCCTGTTGCCCAACTTGTGTTCCCTCTATCCTCAGAGCTTCTGAAGAATAGGTCTGGCAAATCCCAGGGCAGACCCCTGAGGGTGAGCTGGGAGCATCTTTAACTATCAATGATAATGATCCCTTACGTTTGTATCCACTTCATAATAGGTCACAAAAGGAACCACGTTTTGCTTTTCACAGCAACATGATGAAAACAAGCACTGTTTCCCCCTTTGCAGATGGACTCTAAGTTCAGTGCTCTTCCCAGGACACACAGCTGCCCCTTGTGGCCATCTGCTGTGAAGGAAGCCGGCCAGGGAGTTAATTAGTGTTTTAGTTTCAACAAATCTTATTTGGTCTGGAGTTTAATTTGAGCTGCCATCAGCACAGTTATTGCCATTACCAATGTCTTTAAACTGGTTAAATATTTAAAGCCATGTCAGCGTCTCCCAGCTGAATAGTGTCACCAAACACATAAGCAAAACGCCTCCATCGGGGGCTGGACGGTGGGTTTCTGCAAAGAAAATGTGTGCCAGAATGGTTTGATGGAGCTCCTGGAGAGCTAAATAGGCAGCCAGATAAAGGGGACCAGCAACTATAATCTGCTTGGCTTTCAAAGGCCTTTTCAAGGTTACCCACCAAAGTCAATGTTAAAATAATTGAGTTACCGCGGGGCTGGGGCCAAGACTTTGTCACAGGTGGGGAAGCCATTTGGCGACAGGCAGCGAATGGTGGGACTGGTAGGACCAAGAAGCGAGTGTTTCCTGGGCTGGGGCTGGCCCAGGTTTATTCAGCCTCTATGTGAATGATGAGAAGGGTGCTCACGGGGTGACTGCCAGGTTTCAGGAGCCTCTTCTAGGCCTCTGGGGAGGCCTCACGGTCCGGGGCCAGCGGCCGGGTAAAAGCGGGGCAGCTCGGGTGTGGAGAAGTGCACTGGGATGCTTTTAGGGATGCATCGTTCAAACCACGGAGTGCAGGGTCTGAGCCATCTCACAGGTCTGGCAAAGGGACAGGGCATATTGTCAGGGCTTCTTCCTTAGGATCCTCATGGGGGGTTAAAACCTGGGGTTTGGCCGGGTGTGGAGGCTCATGCCTGTAATCCCAGCACTTTGGGAGGCCCAAGCAGACAGATCACAAGGTCAAGAAATCAAGACCATCCTTGTCAACATAGTGAAACCCTGTCTCTACTAAAAATACAAAAATTAGCTGGGCATGGTGGCGTGCGCCTGTAGTCCCAGCTAATTGGGAGGCTGAGGCAGGAGAATCGCTTGAACCCTGCAGGTGGAGGCTGCAGTGAGCCGAGATCGTGCCACTGTCCTCCAGCCTGGTGACAGAGCAAGACTCCGTCACAAAACAAAACAAAAAAACCTGGGACTTGGCCGGGCATGGCGGCTCATGCCTTAATCCCAGCCCTTTGGGAGGTACAGGTGGGCGGATCACTTGAGGTCAGGAGTTTGGGACCAGCCTGGCTAACATGGTGAAACCCTGTCTCTACTAAAAATATAAAATTAGCTGGGTGTGGTGGTGTGTGCCTGTAATCCCACCTACACAGGAAGCTGAGACAGGAGAATCGCTTGAACCCAGGAGGCGGAGGTTACAGTGAGACAAGATCATGCCACTGTGCCCCAGCCTGGGTGACAGAGCAAGACTCAGTCTCAAAAAACCCCAAAACAAACACCAAAAAAACTGGGACTCACTAACACCTGGTAGGTCATTGGTAGAGTTGAGGGGTGGGAAGCCTCCTGAGTTATATGCAAAGTTGTGAATACAGTATAGGCATTTTTGGGTATAAGGTCAATAGCTTTTATCAGATTTTCAAAGAGGACTTTGGCCTCAAAAAATATCAAGAACAGCCAGGCACAGTGACTCATGCCTGTAATCCCAGCACTTTGGGAAGCTGAGGTGGGAGGATCTCTTGAGCCTGGGAGTTGAAGGTTACAGAGACCTATGATCACATATCATTGCATTCCAGCCTGGGTGACAGAGTGAGACCCTGTCTCTTAAAAACAAAACAAAGAACAGCTGTTTGTCTACTACACATGGCCCTCCCCAACCTCCCCCAGCCCCTGTCTCCAGCATATTTTTATCCCCTCTGCAGCCTGGGCCCTGGCACTGGACTGAGGGGCAGCTACCAGAATGTGCTGTGCTAGTTCACACATCTGGGCCCTTGCCAGTGCAGCCCTGTCTTTGCCTTCGTGCCCACCTGCTGAACTCCTGCTCATGCTCTAAGACCCAGCTCAAGTCTTTGTCAATCCATCCCCTCAGAGCAGAGCTGATTGCCCCCTCCTTTGAGCCAGCATCAGACTTTGAACAGTTATATTGGTGCATTTATCACACAGTGTGTTGAAACTATTCCTGTGTCCTTTTCACCCAGAAGATTAGGTACTTCTTAAGGGCAGGAGCTGTCCTATCTATTTCTGAGTAAGCCTTTTGAGTACGTCATCAATAGCATTTGTCAATTGACCTGGATAAGCTGCTGCAACCAAAGGGGCCATAACAGGTAGGTGTCAGGAAAAATACTCTCTCTTTTTTTTTTTCTGAGATAGGGTCTTGCTCTGTTGTCCAGGCTGGAGTGCAGTGGTGTGACCATGGCTCACTGCAGCCTTGACCTCCTGGGCTCAAGCAATCTCTCACCTCAGCGTTTCAGATAGCTGGGACTACAGGTGTTGCCATGTTGCTTAGGCTGGTCTCGAACTCCTGGGCTCAAGCAATCCACCTGCCTTGATCTCCCAAAGTGTTGGGATTACAAGTGTCAGCCACTGTGCCTGACCAAAAAATACTCTCTCTCTCTCTCTCTCTTTTTTTTTTTTTTTTGAGATGGAGTATCACTCTGTTACCAGACTGGAGTGCAGTGATGCAATCTCGGGTCACTGCAATCTCCACCTTCTGGGTTCAAGCAATTCTCCTGCCTCAGCCTCTGGAGAAAAAATACTCTTAATTGAGAAAATAAATGGAAAGGTATCCCATGTTTTGGAAGATATCCCATGGATTAGAAGAATTAATATTGTCAAAATGTCCATACTACTCAAAGTGATTTACAAATTTAATGTATTCCCTACCAAAATTCCAAAGGCATTTTTTTTTTTTTTACAGAAAGAGAAAAAAAAAAATCCTAAAATGCCTATGGAGCCATAAAATACCTCAAATAGCCAAAGCAGTCTTAACCAAAGCTGGAGGCATCATACTTCCTGATTTCAAACTACATTACAAAGCTATAGTAGTTAAAACAATATGGTCCTTGCAGAAAAACTGACACATAGATCAATGGAGCAGAATAGAAAGCCCAGAAATAAACCCACACATACATGGTCAATTAATATTCGACAGAGACACTAAGAATATACAATGAGGAAGGACAATCTCTTCAATAAATGGTGTTGGGAAAACTGAATATTCACATGCAAAAGAATGAAATTGGACCCATATCTTATGCCATATATAAAAGTTAACTGAAATTGGATTAATGACAAACATAAGACCTGAAATCATAAAACTCCTAAAAGAAAACATAGGGAAAATGTTCCTTCACATTGGTCTTGCCAATGATTTTTTGGATATGACACTAAAAGCATATGTACCAAAAGCAAAAATAAATAGGTGGAACTACATCAAACTAGAAAGTTTCTGCACAGCCAAGGAAACAATCAGCAAAATGAAAAGGCAACCTATGTTGTGAGAGAAAATATTTGCAAGCCATATACTTGATAAGGGATTAATACCCAAAATATGTAAGGAACTCCTTCACAGCAAAATAACCCAGTTAAAAAATGAGCAGAGGATCTGAATAGACATTTCTCCAAAGATACATCAATAGCCAACAGATAAATGAAAAGATGCTCAACATTGCTAATCACCAGGGAAACACATGAAAACCACAATGAGATGACATTTTACAACAGTTAGGATGGCCATTATAAAAAGACAAAAGATAACAAGAATTGGTGAGCATGTGGAGAAACGAAGACCTTACGGTCCCTTTTCACAAAAGGTCTGTAAAGAGGAAATGGAAGACCTAGGGGAAGGGAAAACTGAGGTGTGTTGAGCACAGCCTAGGCTCCCAGTGTGTGCTTGGTGTGGTCCATTGTCACAACAACCCTGTGCTACAGGCTTCCTAATTTGTGAATGGGGAAACTGAGGCAGGGAGCTTGCACAGCTGGCTGAAAGCCTCGCAGCTGGCCAGAGGCAGGGTCAGCCCTCTCTGCTGCAGTGGTCCCCTCATGCAGCTTGGGTGTTGCTGTCTCCCGTGGCTGTGTTGGGGGGGTTGTCACTGAGTCTGAGAGGGGTGAGCAAACCAGGAGACCTCCAGGCCTGGCGTGTGGGGTCAGTTTCCTGTGGCTCTCTTCAGGGTTACCACGGTTCAGACGCAGCTTTGAGCACTTTTGTGCGTCTCTTCCTACAAGTCCTTATGTAGTCCAACCAGAAATGGAGCTCTTTCCCTCAAAACCGCCTTATCTCTAGTCGTTAAGAGTGTTCATTTGGCTGAAACTATATTAAGTGAATTTAATTGAAGGCTATTTTCCTAAGATACATTTTTTTCTTGTTATAAAATGATGATGTGTGCTCATTGAAGAGAGTTTAAAAAATACGGTGAAGCAAATGTAAGAGGGCGGAAATTGCCCACAATCCTACCATGTAGCCCACTATCAATAACAATAGTAACTGACACAGAATGAGTAATTGTCGTGTTATAGTAAGCACTAGTCTAAGTGTTTTGACATGCTATTATTATTAACCATTCTTTTATGTGTGAGGGAAACAGACGCAGGGAGGTTAAGTAACTTGGCAAAGGTCACACAGCCAGGAAGTGATGGGATTTTAATATACACCATTTGACTCTAGGGCCCAGGCTCTTAACTCCCTCTTTCTTGTGTGAAACAGCAGTGGCAACAGATTTTGAATGAAAGGGAGGAGAATTGTTGATTGAATTTCACCTGCTGTGGAATCCAGAAATCTTGATTATAATTGTCAGGTAGGGAGCACCAGTTTTAGGGATCTTTGGATAATAGCACCTACAGGTTCTTTAACTCAGGCTTTATGAAGACTGAGAAAGAGTTGTTGAGAACTGCAGAGGCGTGTGCTGTGCACCGAGCGCTTTCCCGCACGGTGCAGAGACAGCCAAGGGCGGGACCCAGGCCCCACCCTTCCCACTCTGGCCGGATTGCTTCACACCTGTCCTGGCTTCTGCTTTGCGGGTCAGTACCCTTTGGTGTGGCTGGGTACCCTTGGTTTCTCCCTTTGGTGTCTCTGTGGCCCATGAATGAAGAGTCCGTGGTCTTTGTGAGTGGGTCAGGTGTTGGCCCTGAGACACAGCCATCCTCTGTAGGGCTGCATCCTCCATGGGCGAACCTCTGTGGGGAGGAGACAGGAGATTTTAGCAGCAAGGACCCTCCTTGCAAAGCAGCCCTTGCCGCATTTGCCCTGCCGTTCCTGCTGAAATGGTTGGCCCCCAGTTGCTGTGGGTTTGCTCCTGCAGTCTCCCTTACAGTCCCGGGTTAGTTCTCAGGACTGCACCTTGAGGGAGACGGGCCAAAACGAGATCTGCTCTGGAAAAGTGGTCAGGGGCATTTTTCAGTTTGGAAGGATTCTCTCTGGAATGGCAAAGGACTTCTCAGGGGATGGTGCCTACCTGTGCCCTTCTAGGTGGTGGAGACTGCACCAGCTGGGCTAGGGAGGCATGGCTTCTGTGCCTGCTCCTGTAGCAGCCTGATTGCTTCTTCCTAGAGATCCACCTACACGAAGGGGGACGCAGTCTGGATGGGAGTCCTGCAGTGTGAGGGGCTGGGCACAGCATGTCCCCATGGGAGTCCTGTCCCACAGAGTGTGTCCAAGGTGAAGGATGGAGTCTAGGGAACGTGCAGTGTGTGGAGAGGGCCTGGGGCAGGCTTCTGGCTCAGCTCCCTCATTAGCCCTGAGTTCTTTAGTAGGTCACTCCCCTCCCTTCCTGAGTCATAGACGCCCCGCCCCCTCCTCAAGTCCCCTCCCACTGTGTGGCTACTGGGAGTAAGGATGGCATTTGTGGGGAGCTTCAGGCCTCCATGAACTAGGCATGAAATGGAAATGCAAGAAGATGATTCATAATCTTGCTAGAGAAACCAACTACAGCTTTGGTTCCTCTCTAATCCCATCAGGTTCTGGGGCTGAGCACAGCTTAAGAACAGCAAGGTGGGGGAGTGGTTGGCATTGCCTGACTGTCCAGCTTAAGCCTCGTACTTGCAGAGCTCCGTGTGCCTCCCTGGCACCCTGCCCCTTGGGCTCTGCAGTGCTTCCTCCACACCCTCCTGTCTTGCGAGCCTCAGTCCCTTTGCATGGGAAGTCCCTTCCATTTGAAGTCGCCCTCCCTCTCTTCTCTCCATTCATCCTCAGGAGCCAGCTCAGTGGTCACCCCTTCCACAGTGCCTCTCCTGGGAGCCTACCCTGGGCACAGTCACTGTCCTCTCTGCCTCCAGGGTACCCTGGGCACTCTTCTATCGTGGCTCTTAGCATCTTAGACTCTGAGCTCCCAAAGGTCAGAAACCTTGTCTTGGGCGTCTGTGGATGTCCTGCTCCTAGCACACAGTGACCTCAGCAGGTGGCCGAGTGGCTTCGTGGGTGGAGGGACAGAAGGATGAGTGAAAAGCGTGGTGAGGTGGAGTGGGGCTCCTTTAGACTGGTCGGGGGGAATCACATGCCCACACGGGAAGAGTCTCACCGAACCCTTCAAGGCAGTAGTCAGATCAGGGGAGGGGGAACGTCTTTGAGGCATTGGCACCAGAGGAGCTAAGCAGGGAAGACTTCTTGTTTCCAGACATTCAGCGATTTTTTTTTTTTTTTGTCCTGACATAAACACTTGGTTTTCCCATGGAAACGTCTGACATGGGAAATCAGAAAATCTTTCTTAGTGAGGGACCAGACATTACATGAGCTTGTCATCATTATTTTTTAATTAAAAGAAGACAGCAACTGCCTAGTGTTTGGTAAATTCAGGCCCCTCCCCACGGGTCTACTAATATGCTGAAATCTAGGTTTAATGTGCTGAATTTCTTTTTTATAAGAATCTGTTACTGAACCTGCTCAATGGAAAGAGGTTTGTTAGAGCTTCAAGAACTCATTAGCAGGATAAATATGCTGGGTTCGAGGGGAGTCTGCAGCCCAGGGCTGCTGGGTACCTGCCATGGTGGGTGGGGCTGCCCGGCCTGGTGACTCACAGGGTGGCTGTGGGAGGGCACACACGGGAACTGCCGTCCACAGGGTGAATGACGCTGGGAGAATGCAGGCATGGGCACCCTGCCTAAAGCCTGTGTGTGACAGCCATCACCTGTTACTGGCGCTGATAGGTGACTCAGCCCGAAGTGATTGCAGGCCTGCTGGACTCTGAGGCCCACGCTGTCTCCTTTGCGCTGCCTGGCACCCGGGGGCTCTTGAAGTGTGAAAATAGACACCACGTATGCCACGCAATAAGTACTGCCTACAGCAGGAGTAGAGGAGAGGACCCAGTACCGTGGATGCTTAGTGAGGGGTCTTGAATTCTGATCTGGGGGTGGGGTAGGCAAGGATGCCCGGGGGCCATGTGGGGAGAGGCTCACTTACGAAGTAGATTGTGCAAGTGGAGACATGGGCAAAGAGGCAAGGGGATTGCAAGCAGAGGGGCGGCCCCAGCAAAGGCGTGGCGGCCTGGGGACAGGGGGTGTGGTCAGAGAAGGGCAGGGTGCCTTGCTCAGCTGGCCATCAACTTGCAGGAGTGGGAGGAGATGAGGCTACAGAGGCACCTTGTCCCCACAGCCTTGCTGAGGGATTCAGACTTTCTCTTCTAAACACTGGGTTTTAAGAGCATGAATGACATGACATGATCCTTTTAACATTTTGGGAAGAGACCTCTGATGGCAGCAGGGAGGATTTTGGAGAGGGAAGTTTTCTGCTACCTGTATGGGAGCTGCAGAGCAAAACCCCAGAGCAGAGGCACATCTGTCCATGCGGCCACCTACTCCAGCTCCGAGACCTCTTTGTTTTACACAGAAAACCCTGAAGTCCAGAGAGGTGAAGTAATCCATCACACTTGCTCAGCAGAGGGGGCTGAATCTGCAGGTGAGAGAGGGCTGTTTTGCATAGGAGAGCACTTCTGCTTAGGGGCACATGTTCCCCGTGAGAGTGTGAGACCATACAGTGCTTGTCTGATATGTGGGGCTGCCGTGGCCTCGGGCAGGCTTGGTCTAGCTCCAGGCAGGCCCAGGACACAGGCCTCATGCATGACCAGGTCTCCTCTCTTCCTGGCTTTGTCATCCCAGGCAGCTGTGGGATCAAGGGGGCTCACAAGGATGCCTGTTTCCTGGCTGTTCATTTCTATTTTTTTTTTTTTTCTGAGACAGAGTCTTGCTCTGTCACCCAGGCTAGAGTGCAGTGGCACGATCTTGGCTCACTGCAATGCCCACCTCCCAGGTTCAAGCAGTTTTCCTGCCTCAGCCTCCTGAGCAGCTGGGATTACAGGCATGTGCTACCATACCTGGCTAGTTTGTGTATTTTTTTTTTTTTTTTAGTGGAGATGGGATTTTACCTTGTTGGCCAGGCTGGTTTCAAACTCTTGACCTCATGATGCACCCACCTTGGCCTCCCAAAGTGCTGGGATTACAGGCGTGAGCCACCGCACCTGGCCCTGGCTGTTCTTTAATAGAAAGAACATGTCCCCATGTGGTACCGTTAGGTGGTAGATGTGGACAGACACACACATTAACAAAGAGTGAGCCCTTCATGGGGGGTGGGGGGTGGCACTGGTGCCTCTGTGCAGGCCCCTGGCCTGTAAGAGGTGAGGGCAGAGACAGGATGGGGAAGAGCACAGCAGGCACACCCTCCTGGAGCCTGGCTAGGGGATGTACAACAGTGAAACGCTGCTCAGCTCACAGCAGGGCCTGGGACAAGACAAACAGAGGCTGAGGGCGGGTGGTGGCCGCTGGGAGATCTGGGGTGCAGAGAAGGAGTGGGAGAGGCAGGTAGCCACTGCAGTGAAGGGACCTAAGGGAACCCTCTAGGAGGACAGAGCCCCTAGGCACCGAGGAACCCACCAAACAGCCAGGCTGCTGCCAGCCTATGCAGCCCCTTTGCGGCCCTTAGGAAAAGGCTGCGCTGGATACTGAGATGTGAACTGCGAGGCAGATGGCAGCTTCAGCCATTTTGCTATCAATAAATTACTCTTTATCATTTAAGCCAGTTTGAGTTGTGTTTTCTGTCACTTGCAAGGGGTTTGGTTCGAAGTGCAATGAAAAGCCATTAAAGGAGTTTGAGCAGAGGGATGCCATGGTCTGATTTACATTTTAACAAGATCGCTGTGGCTGCTTGGTGGGGGATTGGGCTGCAGAGGGTCAAGAGTGGGAGGCTATTCAGGAGGCTGGGGTGGCGGCACAGGGGGAAGAAGGGGCTTACACTCAGGGGTGGTAGCAGAGCAGATGCAACAGAGCTGGCACCTTTCGACCTGGCACCCAGGCTGCTGCTGCTGCCACCCGGCTGAAAGGAAGAGGTGGATCAAGGGTCTGGAGTGAGTGGGAGGAGGATGGGGCTGTTAGATGAGACTGAGTAGGAACCGGTGTTAGTAGGGGTGGGGTGAGTTGAGGGGTGAGGTGGGGTTCTCCTT
>PVKP010040324.1:0-19547 GCA_004027715.1 Plecturocebus donacophilus
CAGATCAGAATCTGGCTCTCAGCTGGTGGCAGACCTGATCCTTGCCTTGTCTTCACTTCTAAACAAGGACTTTTTTTCTTTTTTTTGAAATGGAGTCTCGCTCTGTCACCCAGGCTGGAGTGAAGTGGCACAATCGATGCTCACTGCAACCTCTACTCCCCAGGTTCAAGTGATTCTCCTGACTCAGCCTCCTGAGTAGCTGGGACTACAGGTGTGTGTCACCACACCTTGCTAATTTTTTGTATTTTTAGTAGAGATGGGGTTTCGCCATGTTGACCAGGCTGGTCTTGAACTTCTGGCCTCAGGTGATCTGCCCACCTTGGCCTCCCAAAGTGCTGGGATTATAGGCATGAGCCACCATGCCTGCCATGAATAAGGATTTTTTAAAAATCTATAATTTCCAATAATAATTATAACAACAGCTGCTGAGAAGGTCCATTTCAAATAGTGACTACAGTTCTCAGTAAACAATTTTTGACATCTTTTTCTGACATCTGGGTACTTTTTTCCTCACCCAAACCAAAATCAGTTTAATGTCTTAGAGTTGGAATAGCCAATCACTGCCTCTTACCACCTGTGACTGTGAATACCCAGGCTAAATAACTTTTCCCCAAGAATTCTGTGTGGAACTAATGCGTAAGCGAACTGTATTCACAGATTGGTGTGGTGGGCAGGACAGGAGCTGGAAAGTCATCCCTCACAAACTGCCTCTTCAGAATCTTAGAGGCTGCCGGTGGTCAGATCATCATTGATGGAGTAGATATTGCTTCCATTGGGCTCCACGACCTTCGAGAGAAGCTGACCATTATCCCCCAGGTGAGCTCTAGAACTTACTCGGGCACATGCCATGGTAGGCAGCTTGTTCTGAAGGCAACATATGCAGCTTATTCTTGATGTCTGCTCAGTCAGCACTGTCATTTCTGCAGTCCACTCAGGATACCTGAGCTAGTTCCCTAGGATGGACACATCGTTTCCAGAACTGAAGTTTTTGAAATGTTTGGAAGTATGCATTTGTGACTGCCTAAGCCTGATCACTAGGTGGCAGCAACACAACAGAAGTCAAGTAGAGCAGGTGATTATTTAGCATTTCTATAGCCCATCAGTTTGCAAGACTTTTGCAATCAGTATTAGCAGTTTTGCCACTGAAGCTTGAAGCCATTAAGCTTTATACTCCCCATTTGCTATGGTTAAAAGATAGAGGAGGGAATTTACTGCAGGTTTCTGCCAGCAAGCGGAACACTTCTGCATCAGCAAGAAAGACTTCCCCTCAGCTTCCTCTGGATCCTGCCAGATAAAGATTGCCACGGGGCCTCTCCACTCCCCGGCAGGCTGCGGCTCCTCGAGAAAACCTTTCCTCCTCCGCCCACTGCAGCCCAGTTTCTCTGTGGGTAGTTTCAGTCTGTCTGGTGTTTGCTCAGTTCAATACGGTCTTTTCTCTAACCTCTTCAAAAGCATGTTATCTTCTTCTCATGCAGCTGTGCAATTCTTTCCTCTACCCTCCTCGGATACCTCTACCTTGAAACCATGAGTTTTGGTTTGGGAGGCTGAGGCAGGTGAATCACTGGAGCTCAGAAGTTCAAGATCAGCCTAGGCAACATGGCAAGAACCCCTCTCTACAAAAAATGAAAAAAAGAATCAGCCGGGTGTGGTGGTGCATTCCTGTAGTCCCAGCTACTCAGGAGGCTGAGGCAGGAGAATCGCTTGAACATGGGAGGTGGAGGTTGCAGTGAGTCAAGATAATGCCATTGCATGCCAGCCTGGGCAACAAGCATGAGACTCCATCTCAAAAAAAAAAAAGAAAAGAAAACAAATCAGCCGGGTGTGGTGGAGTGTGCCTGTGATCTCAGCTACTCGGGAGGCTCAAGTGGGAGGATCAGTTGAGCCAAGGAGGTCGAGGCTGTAGAGAGTGGTGTTCTTGCCACTGCACTCCAGCTGGGCAACAGAGTAAGACTTGGTCTCAAAAACAAAAAGCAAACCAAGGACTTCACTTAACCTTGTGCCTAGCCCCTGGCTGGTGGCCACTCTGAGCCTTCGGAGGGAAAACCTTGCGGAAGCTCAACCACAAACCAGCCTCCTGCCTCAGGAATCCACCTCAGGCCTTCCCCCAGTCCTGAGGAACTCCAAGGTCCTTTTCTGGCATGAGCCCCAACAGCCCCCTCATCCTTTCACTTGCAGGACCCCATCCTGTTCTCTGGAAGCCTGAGGATGAATCTTGACCCTTTCAACAACTACTCAGATGAGGAGATTTGGAAGGCCCTGGAGTTGGCTCACCTCAAGTCTTTCGTGGCCGGCCTGCAACTTGGATTATCTCACGAAGTAACAGAGGCCGGTGGCAACCTGAGGTAATGCTCCATAGCCTGCTGCCCCTGCATGCAGTGAGGGGATGTGAGAGGCCACCCCTCCTGTTCCTGTGTTAGGTGATGCCTGGCATAGAATTGTTATCCAGGTCTAATTCCCAATATGTAAAATGAACCTGTTGTAGAATTCACAAGATAAAATCGATGTGAAAGTGCTTTGCCGGGCGCAGTGACTCACGCCTGTAATCCCAGCACTTTGGGAGGCCAAGGCGAGTGGATTGCCTGAGCTCAGGAGTTCGCAACCAGCCTGAGGAACATGGTGAAACCCCGTCTCTTCTAAAAAAAAAAAAAAAAAGATACAAAAAATTAGCTGGGCATGGTGGCATGCGCCTGTAGTCCCAGCTACTTGAGAGACTGAGGCAAGAGAATTGCTTGAACCTGGGAGGCAGAGGTTGCAGTGAACTGAGATCACGCCACTGTACCACTCCAGCTGGGGTGACAGAGAGCAAGGAAAGAGGGAAGGAGGGAGGGAGGTTCAAAACTCTTAAAAACTGGCTGGGCACAGTGGCTCATGCCCGTAATCCCAGCACTCTGGGAGGCTGAGGCAGGTGGATTACCTTTGGTCAGGAGTTTGAGACCAGCCTGGTCAACATGGTGAAACCCTGTCTCTACTAAAAATACAAAAAGTAGCTAGGCATGGTGGTGGGGGCCTGTAATCCCAGCTACTTGGGAGGCTGAGGCAGGAGAATCGCTTAAACTCGAGAGGTGGAGGTTGCAGTGAGCTGCGGTCGTGCCACTGCACTCTAGCCTGGCAACAGAGCAAGACTCTATCTCAAAAAAAAAAAACTCTTGAAAACCTTTGTTATTAAATGTGCTTCTCATATGACATTACACAATGTGAGCTTACACATCCCACGATTGTGGAGAACCACAGAAAGCAGAGGCTCCCAGCTGTGCACAATCAGGATGAAAATAGTCTCACTCCTGGTCCAACCCTAGAGTCTAATTTAATTGTATGAGGCTACACTAGACATGGGGAGTTGGTTGTGTTTTCTTTTTTTTTTTGAGATGGAGTCTTGCTCTTTCGCCAGGCTGGAATGCAGTGACACGATCTCAGCTCCCTGCAACCTCCGTCTCCCGGATTCAAGCGATTCTCCTGCCTCAGCCCCCTGAGTAGCTGGGACTATAGGGGTGCACCGCCACACTCAGCTAATTTTTTGTATTTTTTAGTAGAGACGGGGTTTCACCATGGCCATGGTGGTCTCAATAGCCTGACCTCATGATCCGCCTGACTTGGCCTCCCAAAGTGCTGGGATTACAGGCGTGAGCCACCGCACACGGCCGACATGGGGAGTTTTAAAGGATCCCCACGAGGCTGTTAAGGGCATCCCAGTTTGAGAACCACTGAGAAAGAGGATGCAGATGAGTCCTTAGGCACTGTTGAAACACCTGAAATCAACAAAAGACTCTCTTGGCTTTCATAGCTCTTTTTACCTTTCTAAAACATTTTTATATAGTTGACAGTTCACTTCTGGACAGTTTGCCTGTACCTTAATAAGCTGATCTGGCATTTTTCCTGTAACATTTTTGTTTTTCCTTCTATACACTGAAGTTCTGCCCTCAGCCAAAGCCCACTGCTCATGGACAGGTCTTGCTCCTGCCCCAGGTGCCTCAGTGGTGGCAGGCAGAGAATAGGCTATTTGCAAGTCGAAACTCAGGAAGGAGGGGAGGACTCAGTAACTATGAACCAGTCGCTCTGGCTTCACCTGGGAGCTTGTTTTACACGCAGAATCTCCAGGGGTAGACCTACTCAACAGAATCTGCATTTTAGCAAGGTTCCCAGGTAATTCGTATGCACATCACACTTGAGAAGCACTGCCTAGAGTGTTGTGATTAACTAGGCTGCAAGCTAAAATCACCCAGGAAGCTTTAAAGTTCCCAATGCCTAAACTGTAGCCCAGACCAATTGAATCGGGGACCCTGGTGATTTCAGTGTAGCACCCCAGGGAACACTTGCAAGCCCTGGTAGAGAATATCAGTTTACTTTCCCTCCACAACAGATCTAGGAACTAGCAGGACCTAAGTAGGTCTTTAGGCCATTGTAAAAGATCATTCAAACACTCGGTCAGCAAAAATGTAATACCACCTATTATGTGCCAGGCACTGAAAATACAGAGGCAAACAGAGACATAACCCTGACTTCCAGCACTTACAGCATAATGAAGACAGACCTGTGTGAGTAAATGCTAGCACAGTCTGTGCTACAGAGGGGACACGTGGGACGCTATGGTAGGGTGCAATGGGAGGCCTTCACACTTCTGGTTTGTAAAAACAAAACTCATAGGCTGGGCACTGTGGTTTATGCCTGTAATCCCAGCACTTTGGGAGGCCAAGGCGGGCGGATCACCTGAGGTTAGGAGTTCGAGACCAGCCTGGGTAACATGGAGAAACCCCATCTCTACTAAAAATACAAAATTAGCTGGACATGGTGGTACATGCCTGTAATCCCAGCTACTCAGGAGGGTGAGGGAGGAGAATCATTTGAACCCAGGAGGCTGAGGTTGCAGTGAGCTGAGATTGTGCCATTGCACTCCAGCCTGGGCAACAAGAACAAAACTCTATCTCAAAAAAAATTTCATGCCATCTTTCTCCTCACCAAGCTCCTTTCAGATCTGAGTTTCAAACCTGGACTGGGGGACTAAAACTTACATTTCTCTGTTGAATGATGGATAAGTTCAGCTTGGAGGGAGCAGCTGAAAGCCAAAGAGGGGCCTCAGTAACAGTCTATTAAAGTCCAAAGTATACGTTACACTTTGGGCCAGGCATGAGTTTGGTGCAAGCTAAGCAAATCGTTTTTCAGTGTCTCTGATCTTACATTACAGGGGAAAGCTAGAAGTTCATCTTGGGTGACTTCTCATCTCCTGCAGAAATTTTCTTACAGAGAATTACAGAACTTTAGCCACCCCCTGTTTAATATGTTCCCTAATGGCCACAGCAGGAAAGAGCAATTAGCAAATTCCTGAATATTTCCTTCACATCATTTCCCAAAGCTTCTTTATGTAAGTAAGAGGTCCAGCCTTCATTACAGGCTTTTAGCAAATTAAAGCTATTTGCATTTTACAAGCATATTTGAATTCCACATACATTGCATCTCACACCAAGACATCATGTTCATTAGATAGCTTCATCTCTAATCAGCGCAGAAGGGCTTGAACAAATAATTAGCCTTGAGACTAGAATTACACATTAAAATAATAAATGGATTTGCTAAGGCCTCAAAGAAATGCCATTGGGGCATTCTCGTGTAGTGTCACCCTATATTAATGGTTTCAGATCAAATACTGCTAAAGTAAACTTGGTGACATTCATGTTATTTTGGAAATGTTGATATCACTGTAACCAAACGTAAAGAAGCATTGTACCCGGGCCAGCGTTTTCCAAACTTGTTTAAATGTAAAAATGGCCTGAAGTGCTTAGGAAAAAGGCACGTTTCTAGGCTCCACCCCACTCTGATGGAGTAAGCAGGGGCCCAGAAATATGACTTTTTTTTTTTTTTTTGAGGCAGAGTCTTGCTCTGTTGCCAGGCTGGAGTGCAGTAGTGGAGCTCAGGTCACTACAACCTCCGCCTTCTGGGTTCAAGCGATTCTCCTGCCTCAGCCTCCTGAGTAGCTGGGACTACAGGCACGTGCCACCACACCCAGCTAATTTTTCTGTTTTTAATAGAGACAGGGTTTCACCAGGTTGGCCAGCATGTTCTCAATCTCTTGACCTCATGATCCGCCCACCTTGGCCTCCCAAAGTGCCGGGATTACAGGCGTGAGCCACTGCACCTGGCCGAAATATGACTTAATTAAGTACTTGGGGTTGGTTTTCGATAGGAAAAGTTTGAAAAACGTATACCCACAATAGCAATAAACAGCTAGTTAAAGAGGCCCAAAAGTTCCTGGGGAATTTCGGAGTGGAGGTTTTGAAAATCTGATCTGGAACATGAAAATGGTCCCCTGCGCCGCATCTTTCCTTGGTCCTTGGGAGCTAACACATGGCTTCTATTGGCTACAGCATAGGCCAGAGGCAGCTGCTGTGCCTCGGCAGGGCTCTGCTTCGGAAATCCAAGATCCTGGTCCTGGATGAGGCCACTGCTGCAGTGGATCTAGAGACAGATCACCTCATTCAGACAACCATCCAAAACGAGTTCGCCCACTGCACAGTGATCACCATTGCCCACAGGCTGCACACCATCATGGACAGCGACAAGTAAGTAGAGGGGGACAGGGCTTGACACCTACGGCTTACCCTTGCTCAACAGTAACAGTGTCAGCTGAGAAACACCTGGTGGCAGAAGATTTAACCAGCACCATATTACTGATGAAGAAACTGAGTCTGGGCACGGTGGCTCATGCCTGTAATTTCAGCACTTTGGGAGACTGAGGCAGGTGGACCACATGAGGTCAGGAGTTTGAGACCAACCTGACCAATGTGGAGAAATCCCGTCTCTACTAAAAATACAAAATTAGCCAGGCATGGTGGCACATGCCTGTAATCTCAGCTACTCAGGAGGCTGAGGCAGGAGGCGCGCTTGAACCCAGGAGCTGGAGGTTGTAGTGAGCTGAGATCACACCATTGCACTCCAGCCTGGGCAACAGAGCAAAACTCCATCTCAAAAAATAAATAAATAAATAAAAACGGAGACTTAGAGATGTCAGATGTCAGGTAATCTGGCCAAAATTTTATATCAAGTTAATGAAAGCAAATAGGATTAAGGGAACTATTCATATCTTGAGGGTAAAATAGGAAACTGGGTGTTGTAACAATTAACTGGGTATGGGGAGGTGGAAGCTCAAGCCGTGAGTGGCAGATGTTGACTGGAGACCTTCCCAACCGTCCTGAGCCTCAGCTGCTGCTCTGTAAAACAGCTAGAAACTTTCTACTCCTTCCAGCTGCGTCATATTACGTTCAGAAGTCAGTGATCTTAGAAAGCTGTTTGGAGATGATAGGCACCCTTTGTAAACCAATCTATCCTTAAACAATGTGTACTACTTTTAAAAACTCATATAAATAGACTCATATTGCCTTTATTCTTCTATTACTTGATTCTTTTGTTCAATATTTGCAGAATTCATCCATGTTGATGTGCGTAGCTGTGGCTCATTGATTTTCATGCTTTGTAGACTTGCCTGACTATACCACAACTTAGTCCTGGTTATTCTTATAAACGCCTAGACTTGAGATGCTACTTCCTAAGACTTTTATTTCTTTCTTCCTTGTTTCAGGATAATGGTCCTAGACAATGGGAAGATTGTAGAGTACGGCAGCCCTGAAGAACTGCTGGAAACCCCTGGACCCTTTTATCTGATGGCTAAGGAAGCTGGCATTGAGAATGCGAACAGCACAGAATTCTAGCAGAAGGCCCCATGGGTTAGAAAAGGACTATAAGAATAATTTCTTATTTTATTTTTTGTGAAATACAGAATACATACAAGAGTGTATATAAAATGTACATTTTAAAGAAGAAGGATAAGTGAACACCCATGAACCTACTACCCAGATTAAGAAAATAAATATCACCAGGTGCCTGAGAAACCCCTCGATTGTCTACCTCAGTCATACTTCCTTGCTACCCACCTTCCCAGGGACAACCACTATCCTGAATTTCATGATAATTATTCCCTTGCCTCTCATTTCTGTTTTATCACCTTTGGAGGTATCTTTAAACCATGTGTACCCTTTTTTACTTATGTAAATGGACTGACTCATCCACATCTTCTATGACTTGATTCTTTTGTTCATTATTATATTTGAGATTCATTCATAGTGATGCAAATCGCTGTGTTATTTTTTTTCACTGCTCTGCAGTCTGGCATTGTATAAATACACTACAATTTATCAGTTTTAGTATTTGAGATCATTAGCATTCTCAGGTTTTAAAAAATTATAAACAATACTACTATGGACATTCTGGTCTACATCTCCTGGCATATATGTAAGAGTTTCTCTAGGGTATAATTTAGGAATGGAGGATGTGCACATGTTTACATGCACTAAAACTAGCTTATGCCAGACTGGTAATGCCAACTGAAAACATTACTGTCAATCTGATGAATATGAATTGATGTATCACAGAGAATTTCATTTGTATTTCCCTGGTATCTATTGAGGATGAATATATTTTCATGTTTTGGGGGTATTTGCATTTCCAATTGTATTTTAAATATTATGTCTGATAATTCCAATGTCTGGATTCTTTATCTGTTATTTCTGTTGGTTTTTATTCATGGTATTTTATTTCCTTGTATGTCTTGTGCATTTTTATTATAAGCTCATTCTCCTTAAAACTATCTGTGGACATTCTTTGAGGCCTAAGTTAATCATGAGTTCCTCCTAAGGGAATTGGGAAAGCTTTAGCCTGTTGCCTGGGGCATTACCCAGAACCTCTTTGACTGAAATTCTTCACTAAGGGGTTTCAAACCAAACAGTGCAACTTCAGGCCACAATTCTGTACAAGAGCCAGCTTGTGATTTACAAATTCTCAAGGGAGAGTAATAGGTTGAAGATAGGCAAGGGGCTCTTGTTGTTGTGGACTCCCTCTGTATTCTGCACAGCAGGATCTAGTCCTCTTTACCTGTACATTGCAGGTATAACGCTTTCATGACACAGGTTCATCAGAGGGTTTTAGTCTGCACCGTGGCAGACCTTGGCTTTATCTCTTGCTTTAGCATCCTACATTATCAACAAAGTGAAAGTTTAAGATCTCCTGGGCAGGAGATTTCAGAAGCCAGCCTAAGCTTTGGGCCTTCCTTACTTCCTAGGGCCTTTTGTGTCATGTTATTTTGGGTCCTTCATATTCTTTACCTCCATTTCAGTGATGTAATGATAAAGTTTTTTATTTATTCAGCATTTCACTGTCTGTTTAGTGAGGTGCTCAGCATTAAACTTCCGAAAGGAAGGGCATATAGCTATTGCAAGCATACCTCTGGCTTGTCCTGAATAGTTATGGGTTGTGTCTGTTTCCCAAAATAATAATAGTAAAATGAAAGAAAAAAAAAAGCAAACAAGAAAAAAAAAAACTAAGAAAAGAAAAAAGGAAAACAAAACAAAAAAACCAAAATAATAAGTTTCCCCTTTCACACACAAATTATCTCATTTGTATGATAAACTTCTGTGCCTCCCATACATAGCCCTGTGAATTAGATTTTGAATCACAGCATGGACGGTGGTCAACAAAGCTGTATAAATATTGAAATGTTGGCTGCTTGGGGGTGTCACTATTCATGAAGAATCCTCTCTCTAATTCTGCAAACTAGGTCTAGTACATTGTGAATATTCTATAATTGTTGGCTAATTTTTACAGCTAGATTTTCAGATCTATACCTGCTTATGCACATGAAATGTAGCTCCTGTAAATTGCAGATTAGCATATATTAATCTAAGATGCTATCAATTGTAAAATACCTATTTTCTATACCACGAAGAAAGGATACTGCCACTTAAACTCTGGCATGCATTGTTGGTAAAATGCATCCTATTTGTGGGAAAAAATAGCATGTTAAGATTAATACAATCCCTGTAAATCTCTGTAAGAGCTAAGTCATGTCCTTTATCTCTGCTATTGATCTTTGTTCTTTTCTCCTGATTTTCCAGTCTCTGTTGCTCTTTTAATCCAGTATCATCATCGTCATTATCATCACTTCCCTTACCTCTTTTTCTAGGCAATTTCACTGCCAGGTAGCTAACCACGTTTTCATCATCTATTCTTTCTGATCATTAGAATTTCAAAAAACAGTGTTTTTTTTCTAAGTGGTTTTTAATTTTTTTTTGTTTATTTTGAAAGCATATTCCATACATGTAAACTTTCCAATTTGCTTCTTAAACGAGTGTTTAGACATATAGCATTTGGAGGAGCAGGAGGAACTTTGGAAAACAAAGGAACTGTTTATGTGACTACAGAAGCCAGAGAAATGCAAGCTAGATAAAGCACCAGGATAAAAGTGAAACTGAAGGAGAAGCCTGACACATTCTTTCTTTTTTTTAAAAAAGACGAGGTTTCACCATGTTGGTCAGACTGGTCTTGAACTCCCGACCTCAGGTGATCTGCCCATCTTGGCCTCCAAGGTGCTTGGATTACATGCGTGAGCCACCGCGCCTGGCTGATACTTTCTCAATTTGTTTCTCAAACAAAATGGTCCAGGCTTATGTTGGTATACTTATTACCAGAGAACTTTGAAGATAAACAACCATCATTTGTTTATTTAGCTTCCAGTAAATGTCTGACACTGCCAAAAATTTTTGAAAAGCTATCTAGGCCAGGGGCGGTGGCTCACACCTGTAATCCCAGCACTTTGGGAGGCCAAAGTGGAGGGATCACCTGAGGTCAGGAGTTCAAGACCAGCCTGGCGAACGTGGTGAAAGCCCATCTCTACTAAAAATACAAAAATTAGCCAAGCATGGTGGTGCACACCTGTAATCACAGATAGGAGGCTGAAGGCAGGAGAACTGCTTGAACCTGGGAGGCAGAAGTTGCAGTGAGCCGATATAGTGCCACACTCCTGCCTAAGCGACAGAGCAAGACTCCATCTCAAAAAAAAAAAGCTAATATAAACTAAATAAAGATTACTTTCCATTGTGGCCTAATTAATATCCCTTTCGTAAGCTTTATTTCACTTAACCAATATCAGAGACAATTTTAGATAACTACCTAAAACTATACATTCCCAAATTCCACCATGGCTTCACTGTTTTCACCGATCTTTTGAGCACGTTCTGTGCCCTTCCCAGTTCTTCTGGGTGCGTGGAATCACAGCGTTTCAGCAGTAAAGGAGCCTGTGCCCATTGTTAAGCTACTGTCGCTCAGTTTCAAATTTACCCTTTTAGATTTTGCTCTGTGATGCTGGGGGGGGACTTAAACACCTCATTTCTGCTTTGCCAACTATTCCTATTAAGTTCTGACAATAGGAGGCGCTGGAAGGACACTGGACACAGGCGGGATGAGGAAGAAAACGTGCTCTTTCTATTGGCTCTGTTCCTATTGGCATCACTCTGACAGTTTCTCTGCAGCAGCAGTTCTCACAAGTAGCCACATTGATTTCAGTTTGCAGTTTTTCAACAGTCACAGAACCAGTGTCATCAAGCCCAACACCAACACCAGCTGAGCAGCATCCCCTTTTGCAGAAGCAATAAACAGAGTGAAAGAAAACTAATTTTACACTGATACGTTGGCACAACAGGAAGAATATGTCTATAAGAATATAAAGAATAAACCTATAAGAATAAACCATCAGGCCTACATTTTTGGCAGAATAATTTTGGCAAAAATTTTGGAAACATCCTCAGAATTAATATGTTTTGTTTATATAATAGAATGAGAATATATTTAACCACAAATGCATACTGATCATGAATTTATTTTAGAATTAGCAAACAGTATTGTACAAACATTGATATTTAAATCTCTAAACTACAACTTAGATTTAGTTGGCAAAGACTATATTCTACTCTGAATTTAGTCTTCCACATGGACACTAGACTGGTTTTTTGAAAGGTTTCATATTGTTCAGAAGGTTTCCTATTTCATATTGTTTGAAAATACCATAAGTAGGCCAAGCACAGTGACTCACACCTGTAACCCCAGCACTTTGGGAGGCCTGGGATCGCTTGAGCCCCAGAGTTCAAGACCAGACTGAGCAACAAGGCAAGACCCCTCTCTACAAAAAAAATACAGAAAGTTACCCAGGTGTAGTGGTGCGCACCTGTAGTGGCAGCTACTCAGGAGCCTGAGGTGGAAGGATTACTTGAGCCCAGGAGCTCGAAGCTGCAGTGAGCTGAGATCACACCACTCCACTCCAGCCTGGGTGACAGAGTGGGACTCTGTCTCCAAAAAAGAAAAGAAAATATCATAAGTAAAAGATTGTAAAAGTGTATGAAGCAATCGGCTGTAAAAAGCACTCATTGTCATAGCCTTCCTTTTAATTTCATATGCAAATAGTTGGTTATGCTGTAGAATTTAGCTGTTACAATATAAAAAGCAACTACGGAAAAAGTAGGAAAAAAAAGAAAATGGCTGGGTGCAGTGGCTCACATCTGTAACGCCAACACTTTGGGAGGCCTAGGCAGGAGGATCATTTGAGCTCAGGAGTTTGAGACCAGACTGGGAATATATGTATGGCAGTGTTACTTTAAGGTAAATGAACATAAAAATAGAGTTTTAGGAAGAAAAGAAAAACTAGGCTAGTTTGATTCTTACTGAATTTTGAAAATGGACTAGAATAGAGCTCCTTCTTCAATTCTAACAAGCAATCCAGGCCTTGGTCACCATATTGGTCATCTCTTGATTAATCCTCTTGGTTCTCTCATAATATCCATTTGGCAATTATGCCTGACAAACACTATCATGGATTTCAGATCCATCTGCCCTGCTCCTTGGCAGCCAACCTTGGGGCAATTATTTCCTGCTCAAGCCTGTAGACCAGGGTGTCCAGTCTTTTGGCTTCCCTGGGAAGAAGCCAAAATTCTTCTTTGGCAGAATGGCCTTGGGCCACACATAAAACACACTAACACTAATCATAGCTGATGAGGTAAAAAATAAAAATAAATAAAATTGCAAAAGAAGATCTGAAAATGTTTTAAGAAATTTTACAAATTTGTGTTGGGCCACATTCAAAGCTATGGGCCACATGCGGCCCACAGGCCGTGGGCTAGACAAACCTGCTACAGACACTCATTCTTCTTTGGGAAACAACTTGGTTGTCAAGAAATTGTGGAGTTGTTCACCAGTTGTACTATTAGCTCTGGTCAAAGGTATTGCTCATGATACCTGTTGCTAAACAATATCCTTTCCTGACTGGCTTCTTTTTGAGTGCTCATCTGCAGGTAACTTGTAGTCTGGTTTGTCAGGGTTTGCATTCTGGTATCACAAAGGCACCTTGTGGTCTAATAAATATTTGCCTGGTTGACACAATTATTAGGTCCAATCTGTAAACTAATTACTCTCTGGCCAGCTTTTCATTCTCCTTTACCTAACAGTCATACTTGACTCCAATGTTAATGGTTGAACAGAATTATTTTTTCTTTCTTTTTTTTTTTTTAAGATGAGGTTTCACCATGATGGCCAGGCTGGTCTTGAACTCCTGACCTCAGGTGATTCACCCACCTCGGCCTCCCAAAGTGCTAGGATTACAGGCGTGAGCCACTGCACCCAGCCTGAACAGAATTTTTTTTATTTTAGTTGGACCTAGAGTAGGGGTATGGCTCTAGGGCCAAATTTGACCTGCTACCTGTTTTTGCAAATGAAGTTTTATTGGAACACAGCCATGCTCCTTTGTTTCTTTGTCATCTATGCCTGCTTTTATGTTACAATACAGAGTTGAGGAAATTGGCCCACAAAGCCTACAATATTTACTATCTGGCCCTTTAAAGAACAGGTTTGCTGACCACTGCTCCAGAGCTACCAATGTAGTCTGGACTGGGTCATGACCGCATTCTCCAAAAGACTATTTGTCTTTCAAATGTCTTGTGGCTTCAGACCTGTGATAGAATAATGGTCCTCAAAGATGTCTATATCCTAATCTTCAAAGCCTGTGATAAGCCACCTTCCCTGGAAAAAAAGGACTTTAACTGATGTGATTAAGTTAAGGGTCTTCGGATGGGGAGGGTGCGGTGGATTGGCCAGGTGGGCTCAATGTAATCACAGCGTTCTTATGAAAGAGGCCGGACAGTGGGCGTGAGAAGGCGCTGTGATGACGGACGGAGAGAGACGGTGGAGGGGTCACGCTGCTGGCTTTGAAGACGGAGGCGGTGGCCCCGAGCAGAGGCATGCAGACCTTAGGAGTCGGAAAAGGTAAGGAAACGAATTCACCCCTGGGGCCTCCGTGAGGAACCAGCCCCGCCAACACCTCGACTTAGCCGGGTGAGGCTAATTTTGAACTTCTGACCTCCAGAATGCTGCGGTAAGTTTGTTTTAAGCCACTAAATTTGTGGTAACTTGTTATAGCAACAGAAAACTAGCAAAAGTAAGTCCAAGTAGCTGCGATGAAACTGCCACAGTCCCTCAGCTAGGACTTAAAGTCCTAGTTTAATTAAAAACTAGGATTAAAGTCAGTTTAATGCCAATTCATGGATCTTCTTCATTAAATCCCTCCCGAGTTTGAATATGGCGAGGGTCATGCTGCCTTTTAAGCCCAGCTAAAAGGTGGTTGCAGTGCTCATGCCTGGCATCTCTTCTATCAAACGGCAAAAATCTTACTCTGTTTGAACAGAGTTGCAGGTATTTTCTTGATCTCAACTGAAAGCTGTAGTGAGGGCTCTTGTCAGAGTCCTGCTGACTTCGATGACGGCAGATTGAGAATTTCTCAGCCTCGGCTTCCCTAATCCTGGACCTCTGGGGTGGCTGCTATGGAAATGCTCGGGTGAGGCGCCGAGGTATGGCGGTGCACAGGCACCCTCTGTGCGGTGGTCCTGCTCCGCCTACAGACCTGTCAAGGGGGCTGCAGGGTCTCACCTGCCTGCTCCCCAGAAATGTTTTCTGAATGAACACGTTGCTGCGACCGTAACAGAGGCTTGCTCCCTTCCACCGCCACTCCACAGCCTGTCGCTGGGAAGGCACTCATTCTCACCCTGTCTCCTTGAGGGTCATCTCTTGAGGACGAAGGCATAGGTACCCCTGTGTAGCTTGCAAAATTTGCAACTTGTGGAAAACTCCCTTAATACTGATCTGCACTAACAAGTGCAGAAAACTCCAGCAGGCTGTGGGAAATAAGCCAGGGGCCCAGACGGAATGGAGTCCGCTGCCTCTGCTCAGCAGCAGTGGGTTAGCTGCCACACGTGGAAAAGTAAGACCGAGAAAACTTCGGCGGCATCATATCCAACAGGTGGGAGAGCTTAGCACCCACTTTGTTATGTAGGGGCCGGGGAGGGGATTTAGCATGAAGCATTAAAGCTGGAGATTCAGGCCGGGCTCAGTGGCTCACACCTGTAAACCCAGCACTTTGGGAAGCTGAGGCAGGCGGATCACCTGAGGTCGGGAGTTCGAGACCAGCCTGGCCAACATGGCAAAACCCTGTCTCTACTAAAAACACAAAATTCGCTGGGCGTGGTGGCACATGCCTGTCATCCCAGCTACTCAGGAGGCTGAGGCAGGAGAATTGCTTGAACCTGGGAGGGGGAGGTTGCAGTGAGCCGAGATCGTGCCACTGCACTCCAGCCTGGGCAACAGGAACAAAACTCCATCTCAAAAAATAAAGAAAGCTGGAGATTTCTCAGTTCTCAGGCATAAGGTTCTGCAAGTGAAACACAGTTCACAGCACCACTGTTTTCTTCTAAGGTGGTTTGTACTCCTGACCCTGAACTAACAACCCACATCAACAGAATCCAAGCTTCACAATTAATTAAAATGGGGTGACACAAAACTCAATTTTCATTGAAACTGAGCTCCTCTGGAGCTCACATTTCACAAAAGTCTGTGGCCATCATCTTATTGGAGTTTCACAGTAACTTGAGACGAACAGATACCTACATACAATAATCGGAGAGGAGGCCCGAGATCTACGTGTACACATAACAGGTTCCCACCATCAGCCCCTGTCTCGGGATTCCTGGATGAAGGCACAACTGAAGAGCTACTTCCAGACAGGGGAGAAAAGTCAGGAGGTAAGCCAGCAAGCTGGATTTCAGAATCTTCAACATTTCCTTCTAGAGTGTCTGAAACACCTGACACCCTTTCCTTCCTTGCTTTTTGTAAATTCTACTTTTATTAGAATTAAAAAGTCCTACTTTAAAAAGTTGTCTAAACAGGTGCTTCTCAAGGTTTAATGTGCATGCAAGTCACCTGAGCATCTTGTTAAACTGGACTTTGATTCTGTAATGCTGCGGGGGTGGACCCTGCGGTTCCAGTGAGCTCACCGGTGGTGGTAACGGTAATGCTGCTGGCCTGGAGACTACTTTTTTTTTTTTTTTTTTTTTTTTAAAAGAGGCAGGTTCTTGCTTTTGCCCAGGCTGGAGTGCAGTAGTCCCATCACAGTTCACTGTAGCCTCGAACTCCTGGGCTGAAGGGGATACTCCTGCCTCAGCCTCCCAAGCAGGGGGGACTAAAGGCTTGAGCCACTGTTTCTGGCTCTGCAGGCCACATTTTAATACTAGAAGACATCTAGTATTCAAAACAAAACTCATCTTTTCTTAATTATCAAAAATGATTTATTTATTGAGATGAAGTAACTACATAGATTTCACAGTACTATGGAATACTTACATTTAGCTAAAGTTGCAAAGACTCACAGGAGCTCCCACCCCAATTATCTTCCTTTTGCCTGTGATTCCATTATTTCTTCAATTTCATATTCTTGATAAATGCCGATTTTTTTCCATTCTCAATCTTATGCCCAAATCGGTTGATTTATTTTCCCCTTTCTTTGGCTTTTCTTGCCTTTGATCTGTTCTCCCTCCATAGCAACCTGTTGCTATTTAGCGTTCTTAAAACCGGCCATCCCCTTAAAAACCTTTGGGAGTTTATTACCTGACGCCTCAAATCTAAATTCCTTGATTTGGACCTCAAACCTCTCCAATGTATTGTTTGTGTCAGGTAATGTTGTAGCATTCTTTTTTTAATTGACCCAAAAAATGTACATATTTGTGTACAAGTTTTAAAATGTATGTTGTAAAATAGCTACATTGAGCTAATTAACATAGGCATACCCCTTATGCTTATTATTTTGTAGTGAGAACACTTAACCTCATAGCGATTTTCAACATGCTATTAACTATAGTCGCTGTGTTGTATGATAAATATCTTGAACTTACTCCTGCTATCTAACCAAAATTTAAATTCTTTGACCAACATTTACCAACCCCCAGCTCACTCCCCCAGCACATGGTAACCACCATTCTATTCTCTGCTTCTGTGAGTTCATTTTTAGATTCCACATATACATGACATCTTGTGATGTTTGTCTTTCTGTGCCTGGCTTTTTTTTTTTTTTTTTTTTTTTCCTTTTTTTGAGATAGGGTCTCACTCAGTCACCCAAGACTGGAGTGTAGTAGCACAATCACAGCCCTGCAGCCTCAGCTCCTGGGGCTTAGGTGATCCTCCCACCTCAGCCTCCCAAGCAGCTGGGTCTATAGGCATACACTGCTATACCCAGCTAATTTTTGTGGGGTATTTTCTGTTTTTGTTTTTTTGTAGAGACAGGTTTTGCCATGTTGACCAAGCTGGTCGAACTCCTGGGCTCAAGCCATCCCAAAGTGCTAGAAGTACAGGCATAAGCTGCCCTGCCTGGCTTATTTTAATTAATAAAACATCCTCCAGGTTCATCTAAGTTGTTGCAAATGACAAGACTTCCTTCTTTTTAAGTCTGAATAGTATCCCATTGTGTATATGAACCATGATTTCTTTGTCCATTGATCTGGTGAAGGACATAGATTGATTCCATATCTCGGCTATTGCAAATAATGTTGCTGTGAACATGGGAGTGCAGATATCTCCTCAACACGCTGAGTTCATTTTCTCTGGAATCTCAGTGGTGGGATTGCTGAATCATATTGTATTCTTATTTTTAATTTTTTAAGGAATACATATTGTTTTCTATAGTGGCTGCTCTAATTGACATTCTCACCAACAGAGTGTACAAGGATTCCTTTTCTCCACATTCTTTGAGGTATTTTGAAATCTAGAGTAAACTATTATATAGTCACCCTACCAATCTATCAAACCCTAGAGTTTATTCTTCTTTTGAACTGTATATTTGTGCTCATGAATGAGGCTCTCTTCATCTCTCTTTCCCCCTACCCTTCCCAGCCTCTGGTAAACATTAATCTAGTCTCTGTCTTCATGAGATCTGCTGTCTGGGCTCCCACATATGAGTGAGAACATGTAATATTTATCTTCCTGTCCTTGCCTCATTTCACTTAATGATTGGAGTGCCATCATGTTGCTGCAAATGAATGCCATGCTTTTTATGGCTGAATAATCTGTAGTGTATATATCTCCCCAACTTTTCTTTTTTGGAGACAGTCTTGCCCTGTTGCCCAGACTACAGTACAGTGGAGTGATCATGGCTCACTGTAACCTCTGCCTCCCAGATTCAAGCAATTTTCCTCCCTCAACCTCCCAAGTAGCTGGGACTATAAATGCGTGCCACGATGGCTGGCTAATTTATTTTTAGTAGAGATGGGGTTTCACTATATTGCCCAGGCTGGTTTCAAGCTCCTGACATCAGGTGATCTGACCACCTTGGCCTCCCAAAGTGCTGGGATTACAGGTGTGCGTCACTGCACCTGGCCTATACCACATGTTTTGTACCCATTCATCCATTAATGGGCACTTAGGCTGATTCCACATTTCAGCAATTGTGAATAGTGCTGCAGTAAGCACAGGAGTGCAGTGATTTTTTTGATATGTTGATTTCCTTTCTATTGGATATATACCCAGTAGTGGAATTGCTAGATAATATGATAGTTCTATTATTTTTTGAGGAATTTTCAGATAGTTTTCTATAGTGGCTGTACTATGTCCTTATCAACTGTGTACAAGGGATTCCCCTTCTCTACAACCTTGCCAGCATCTGTTATTTCATGTCTCTTTTTTAAGTTGTGTGTCCTTTTTTTTAAATCATTTTATTTATTTTTTGAGATGGAGTTTCGCTCTTGTTGCCCAGGCTGGAGTGCAATGGCGTCATCTTGGCTCACTGCAACCTCCGCCTCCCAGGAGAATCAAGTGATTCTCCTGCCTCAGTCTTCTGAGGAGCTGGAATTGCAGGCATGTGCCACCTTGCCCAGTTTTTTTTTTTTTTTTGGTATGTTTGGTAGAGATGGGTTTTCCATGTTGGTCAGGCTGGTCTCAAACTCCCAATTTCAGGTGATTGTCCGCCTCGGCCTCCCAAAGTGCTGGAATTACAGGTGTGAGCCACTGGGCCTGGCCTTTTTTTAAAAAAAAAATTTAAGTTTTGGGATACATGTGCAGAACGTACAGGTGTGTTACATAGGTATACATGTGTCATGGTTGTTTGCGGCCCCTATCAACCTGTCATCTAGGTTTTAAGCCCCACATGCATTAGGTATTTGTCCTAATGTTCTCCCTCCCCTTGTCTCCTCCCTACCACAGGCCCTGGTGTGTGATGTTCCCCTCCTTGTGTCCATGTGTTCTCATTGTTAAACTCCCACTTATGATTGAGAACATGTGGTATTCAGTTTTTCTGTTCCTGTGTTAGTTTGCTGAGATAATGGTTTCCAGATTCATCCATGTCCCTGCAAAGGACATGAATTCATCCT
>PVKP010040325.1:0-19548 GCA_004027715.1 Plecturocebus donacophilus
AACTGGCACGTGTTCACATATACTTGCACACAAATAATATACATCTAAGAAATAAAATGCTTAAATATTAATTTAAGATCATCAACATTTGAACTGGCACGTGTTCACATATACTTGCACACAAATAATATACATCTAAGAAATAAAATGCTTAAATATTAATTTAAGATCATCAACATTTGAACTGGCACGTGTTCACCTTCTCTTCCCTTTACTAGAAGGTGCTCTATGGTTACCTGCTACCAACACACACCTGTGTAAACTACAGCATTGCTGCTGTCATTTTACAGGTGCTACTGTGGCACAACCTGGTCTGCATATTCTCAGATCTCAGAGCCAGCACCAGAGTGTGATGAAGTTTCCACAAAAATGAGGGCAACCCGTTATAAAGCTGCCAACTTTATTTAAGAAATAAGGAAGAGTGTGTCCTTCCTATTTTGGGATATTGAAATGTTGCTTTCTTTTATGAATTAATGGTAATTGAAGATGGTAACTGTGGGGTTTTTAAGCACACTTTTTTGATCAGATTTATACTTGGCAACAGTATATTGATCTTCTCACAGTTTCCCAATTTCCTCTTCTTTTCTTTTTGGATTTTACTGGCCTGCAAAATCCAGTCTCTGGGAAACATCAGTTTATGGCTAATTCTGTCCATATGGTAATAGAGAGAATGCAGATAATCACCACTTTTAGCTCAAAGTAGCAAATCCCTCCCCTCCCAAAACTTGTGCCTCAGCTAATGATAAGTAGGACACCCGATGCGTGTGAGTTGTATTTCTCCCTCTACCCTCTAATAGGATTCCTAAAATTAAACCACAGAAGGTCAGAAAAGAATGAAGCAAGGGGAACAATAATATAAATAAATAAACCATCTGGTTAATGGACCCAGTGTTGATGAACAATGAATAAAAGTATGTCCTATCATTATTTAGAATATACTAGAAAATTCTTCATTGTGCATTTGAAATTCAAATTTAACTGGGAACTCTGGATTTTCTCTGGCAAACTTACACCCAAGTCAATTTGACCCTTTAGAAAATACATAGGTAGGCCGGGTGCAGTGGCTTATACCTGTGATCCCAGCACTTTGGGAGGCTGAGGTGGGCAAATCACAAGGTCAGGAGTTCGAGACCAGTCTGACCGACATGGTGAAACCCCGTGTCTACTAAAAATACAAAAAGAATTAGCCAGGCGTGGAGACAGGCACCTATATTTCCAGCTGCTTGGGAGGCTGAGGCAGGAGAATCACTTGAAACCAGAAGGCGGAGGTTGCAGTGAGTTGAGATCACACCACTGCACTCCAGCCTGGGCAAAAGAGCCAAACTCCATCTCAAAAAAAAAAAAGGAAAAGAAAATACATATGTAGAGAAATATGAATTTAAGTAGCTACTACACATAAATGGTTATTAATAAAATACTCTTTTGGTTCTCTTTGGGCTGTGTAGATTTCTTGTCTGCATGTGAAATGTTTAGATTATTAGGGTCTTATAAAATTACAACCACCTTGTATTAAATCCACGGAAGAGTAAAGCAAGTTAACTTGCCCCGGTTGGCCTGCCTTGTAAAGGAGCCGATAGCCAGTGTTTACAAGCGGGCCCTGCCAAGTTGCCCGAGCAGCCCACCTGTGAGCTGACTTTTCAGTTGCTGCAGAGTAATTCCCTCCAGCCCACACTAAAGCTTCAGCATCTGAAAGGTTGTGAGTGGGAAGTGAGGAAAGCCAGGATCCTGCGAGGTTGCCCTTAGCCGTATTGGGCGTGCGGCCAGCCCACATATTCTTTGTTTCTTGTTTTTCCCCTCTGATGTTAAAACTAATACAAAGTTAAAAGCTCTACATTTTTTTTCCAGTATTCTACCTGGCGAATGTAGAGTCCCCCACCTTAGCTCAAAACAAAAGTAATAATAAAACTGTCAAGTAGTGCCAATAACCTCTCTGGTAATATTTGCAGGGAAGTTACTTTCCATCTACAATATTCACACCTATTTTCTGTTAGGGAAATGAATTGATATGAGCTGGAGATTGGCAGGGAAGTAAAGTCTGGGTCAGATACCTGATTTGTATTTCATTAAAATGCCTAGGAATGTGAGTGGTAGTTTTTTCTTTTCCTTGACCATCTCAAGGTTGTTATAGAGGTAATATGAGGGAAAAATGCCAGCAGTTCTTATACATTCAAACACATGGAAGCGAAAATCCAAATGGCAATCAGAGACAGTTTTAATGGTCAGTCACATATCTCCAGATGGGCTGCTTAGGATTGGGAAAAGAAAGCTGGGTTAGAAAGTCTTATCCTGGCTCAAATGCTATCTACCTGTGTGACTTTGAGTGGGTTGTGTTGTCCTCTGCACGCCAGTTTCCTCCTTTGCCAATGAATGGGTCGGACAGGCTAATACCTGGGCTCTCTCTTAGCCCTAAATCTCTAAGGAGGTCCAGAGGAGAAAAGGAATTGCTGAGCTGTACACAAGACTCACCCACTTACTGCTGGGACTTCAAAGGCTATAGATTTGAAATAACAAAGACACACTCCTCGATTTCTTGTTCTGACCTTCACAAACACAAGTGTAGTCATTCTTTCTGCCTTCCACTGCCCACCCCTACCTTGTCAGAAGACAGTTGGTTGGACCATGTGCTTGGTTCTCCCAGGAGCCTGGTGAGCTCCGTTGCCGATGGTCCCCCTGGACTCTGTACCCACAGGTCATTGTTATGTCTCTTTTTCAAAGCTGTTACTTAGGTTGGATAAAAAATAGCAGAGTTCAGCCATCGTGATTATTTATATGGGCATACAGTAGAGATAAGACACACCACTCTTTTTGTTACTAAATCATACTCTGGAGTCTCAGAGTTTCTTTGCCATACATTTTCCAAGCCTTTTCCCACTGAGCTCTAGTTCTAGACAGAATCTATATAAAACATTGATCTTTTTGGTCAGCAGTTCACCATGAACTTGGATGGGAAAATATATACTTTCCAAATCAGGGAGTGTATATCCTGATTCTGTCCTTTGCATCAGTGTAGAAAGCATGGTGGAAAAGATCAGAGATTTCTATGGGGTTCTTTCTATTCTGAGCCCTCAAGCTCATTGTTTCATTTTTCTAGGTTTCCTCTTGTGATGGTTGTCCTTTCCTGTAGCCCAATAGCCAAATCACAGGTCTTCCATTTTATCTTTGTTATTCAGAAGTATTCACCAGAGTTCCCTTTTTCTTCTTGGGCTTGTGGTAACACTATGGAAGTTAGGCTAGGATCCACCCTGGCCTTCCAGGAGCCTTTGTGTTACTTTCATTCATGGAATACATTCTCAGTGTTGGTTTATGCAGACACTCCTATAGCCCTTGCCCCTCCCTTGACCCCAGTTATTTCTAATCTCCCCGCATCTTTGACCTGTGAATGCTCACTGGCCTTCTCAAGATGGAAAATCACTGGGTGACCCATACATCTGTGCAGCCCACACCTAGTACATTGCTGGCCTTTGCCCAACTTATGCCACCCCATTTGGGATGACCTGACACCATTGTGATCAGTCTGATGACTTGGCAGTATCCCATCTGCCTACCCAGTTCGCTCTTGCTCCATTTCAGTGCCTCTTACAGCAGCTGCTCACATGTCTTCTTGTCAATGTCTGATGCTTTCTTAGTCTCAGCCAATGTCAGCCCATTCATTGATTCAGCAAGATAATTTGAGAAACACTATGTGCTCTGCTAGAGTGAATAAAAAAATACAGTACTTGCCCTCAGGGAGCTTAGACTCTAATGAGAAAGATGGACAATAAAGAATAAACAGTCAATCCCTATAAACGTTGACAAAGCCAGGAAGAAAACAGTCGGGGTGCTGTGAGACAGAGAGAAGGTGGAGCCTATTTTAGATAGTGTAGGTCTGCAGAGGTCACATTTAAGCTGAAGCCTCAGGAATGAGAAGCCCACCAGACATAAGAAGAGAGGGGTAGAAATACCTTTGGACTTCAAGCTCAGCATGTGAGCAGACCATAGGTCAGGGAAAAGCTCCGTGTGCTTGAGAACTGAAAAGGGCCTCTCTAAACTCATCCCCTTCCCAGACACCTCTTTCACACAGATGCCGATTTCACCTGCTCATCCTGATTAATTCATCTCCAGAGCTGCTGTAGGTCATTCTCTGGATTCTCCTTACTTGACACTTGGGTGCATACTGTCTTTTATTATTCAGCTGTGTGGAAGATCTTTACTGGACTTAAGTTCCTTTCTTCACCTCTCCAAGGGCATCAGTCAGGCTTCTATTTATATAGAAGATGCTGAAGACATACTTGAATTCTATTCAGTTCAGTAAACATTAATTAAATGTCTGGTCTGTGCTAGGTGGTACATGCTGGGTATTTAATTCAGTGCTGGTGTTTAAAAATAACCAAGCCTGGGCAAGATGGCGAGACCCTGTCTCTATTAAAAATGTAAAAGTTAGCTGGGTGCAGTAACACGTACATTTGGTCCTAGCTACTTGGGAGGCTGAGGCAGGAGGATCCCTTGAGCCCAGGCATTTGAGGGAGCAGTGATTTACAGTGACGTCACAGCACTGCAGCCTGGGTGACAAAGCAAGACCCTACTCCAAAAGAATAAATAAATTTAAAAACCCCAGTCTAACCATGAGAAAAACATCACACAAATCCATTAAGGGATCTTCTACAACACAGCTGATCAGTACTCCTCAAAACTGGCAAGGTCATCAAAAACAAGGAAAGTTTGAGAAACTGTCACAGACCAGAGGAGGCAAAGGAAACATGACAGCTAAATATAATGTGAGATCGGATGGGATCCTGTGTTAGGAAAAGGGCACCGGGTAAAAACTAGTGACATTTAGTAAACAGTCACATGCCAATGTTGATTCCTTAGTTGTAACAAACATACCACAGTAAAGCAATATGCTAACCAGATAATAAAGTCTACAGGAACTGTCGTACTATTTTTGCAACTTTCTGTAACTCTAAAACTATCCTAAAATCGTCTATTTAAATTAAACAATAAATAAATAGATAATTAAGACATATTCCCTGCCCTCCAAAAGCTTATATTCCAGGAGAGGAAACACTCAATAAATGTTTGCAACTCAGTATGATAAGAGCAACAATACAAATGTATGCCAAGTACAAAAGTGGTCCGTATGAAGGCATGATTATCTCAGATTTAGAGAGGAAGTCACTAAGGAGGGCAATGCTTGCAGCTGGGTTTTGAAGGATTAATAGGAGTTTGAAGAATGTGAAAGACAAGCTTGGAAAAGGTTAATTAGAGCCTAGGAAATGGCATTTAACAAAGTATGGAATTTTTTTCAGGCCATTTGGTATTGAAAGAAGGCAAGAAAGAAAAGAAAAGAGAGGAGCCCAGCTTTGGAATTTAGTGATCAATTATGGGAGAATAGTTAGTAACCTCATTCTTTGTGGCTGGGATTCCACTGCCCATGGTGGCAGATTCACAGACCCTCTGAGCATTATCCCCCAGGCACCTCCCCATCATTCTCCATCCAGCTATTGGAGCCATCGGTTTGATGGCCTTAGACTCCGTAGTACACAGGGGCAAGGCACAGCCCCAGTTTCTGGAGGCAGATGGATAACCAGGAAAAGGCATGAACGAGGGGACCACAGGAGGCAGTGACTTAGAGAAGGAGACAAGAGTGCAGTGGTCAATCACAGGTCACTGTCTCTGAACTGGACAGGCCAAAATGTCTGCCACACCCACACCTACAGGTGAAGGAGCCAGCAGGTAAGAGCCACTGAGAGCAAGTTCTTTGCTCTGCTGATCACTGTGCACCGCCCCCTGCCCCGACCCAATGTCTGGCTTAAAGTCAGTTCTCAAAGAATATCTGATGAGTGAAGAAAAGATGAATCCCATGAGGACTGTTACCTTTCAGCCACGAGGAATGAAACAAAATGGGAACCTGAGGTGGGATCCCACCCCAAAGGTCAGGAGGCGACCAGTGACGTGGCTGGCCTCCAACACAAGGATGAGCTCTCCAGTCCTCTCTTGGGGAAATCTGAACAGGAGGAGGCAGTTAGGCAGCCGCTGAAGCACAGAGATTTGAGGTGGAGAAGGTCAGAAATCCCTCTGTAGAAGCAGCTGTTAGAAGGAAGCAAAGTCTATGAATGAGCCCAACAGTGAGTAGCGAGTCTGTTGGTATCAGAACAGAGAGGCAAACATGCAGGGAAAAGCAGCACCCTGAAAAGACGGAAACTGTTCTGCTCACGAGAGGGACAGCAAAAGAGCAGCAGATTTTCCCGATCCCATTTCTATGGGGCCCACTTACTCTATGGTAACAGTGACCTCTATAAGCCTAAATGTCCTGTAAAATGGGGGTAATAACAGCCACAGCCTCATGGGTTTATGATGGGGTTGAAAGAAGGTAATCCACACAAAGCACTTAGCACCATGCTGGGCAGCTAAGTACTTCATCGCTGATATTTTTGAGGTTGTTGTTTTATGATTCTTATTAAATTCCATGAGAATGCAGCTATTCATATTGCTGCGTGTGTGTTCTGGCAACCATCATCCTCTAGTTTGATGAGTCTTTGTTCCTTGCAACCACAACAGCAACAAAACCCAAATTTCAGAAGGATCCTTGGTCAGAGTTGCAGGAACTGTGAAATATGTTTGACACAGCCCAGTGGGGGGCCTGATCCCTAGAGATCACTTTCCCTGTCCGTCCCAACATGGGAAGTCCCTGGGTGCTTGGATAGATGTTTGACAGTGACCAGGACAGCTTGGGGGCTTCCGGGTTTGGGGAGGCTGAGCTCAAACGGATCCCAGGCTACCCACCCTGGGTTGAACTGTGGGGAACTAGAGAAGTCAAAGACAGGGAAATAGTCGTGAGCTGACACGTGCCAAGCTTTCCTGGCATCCCCTTGGGCTCCCTGAGGCAGCAGTGTGCTGAGAAGCCTGGCCTTGGTGAGGAAGGAAGAACTTGGGAGCTCTGAAGACATACCTCGTTGACCCCCATCCCCAGAAAATGTTACAAAGCTCTTACTTTCACTTTGTTGTTTAATCAGCAGTTGCATACGCATTAACATTAATTTGTTTTCTGAATAGGACACATAGGTACGTGATAAAATGTTCAAAAAGTACAAAAGGTTATAAAGTTAGAGGTAAGCCCTATGCCTTAGTCTCAGTTACCAAAATCTTATGCAGCCTTCCAGAAATCCATTCTATGAATATATGAGCATGATGAATTCAGACATACATATTCAAATATATCTGTTTGTACACACAGCTCTGCATGTTGATTTTTTTCAGTTCACACTACATCTTTAGAGATAATTCCATAGCAGTTTTGTACAGAATTTCCTTGTTCTTTTTAACAACCATATGATATTCCATTTTAATGACACACCAGACATTATTTAATCCCCTACTAATCAATTTTGAATTTGTTTTCAGGCCTTGCAAATTCAAACAAAGCCACAATGAATATCCTCAAACATGAACCATTTTGTACATATGCAAATAAAAGTACAAGATAAATTCCTAGAGGCGGAATGGCTAGGACAATGGTAAATACATTTATACTCTTACTAGACATTGCGAAGTGTTCTTTCATGGAGACTTTGCCAGATTATGTGGCCACTGATAATGTATGTGTCTGTTGCCCTATAACCTCACCAAACAGAATGAATATGTTTTTTACTTAACAAGACAAAAAAAGATTTGGTTTTGTGGCAAATATAAACATGGACAAAAGCCTTTTTTCTGCTCTTTTTCTGAGGCCCAGTCTGTGTCTTTCTGTATGTCTCTCTCTGGTAAGTACGTGCACACCCACAGTCCCTTGCTGTCTCTCCACTGGAGCTTGGTTGAAAAGCTTTAATATAATTATTTCTTTTCCATATTGCCATAGGTTTTAGTCTTTGGTGATTTTAATTTGCAAAGGAAGAAAAGTAGTTCTTGGGCAAGTGTTTTCACTAAGCCCTACATTTCCCAATGTAGAGGGTCTTTAAAGCTTTCCAGAAGCGATTGCTGCTCTCGATATGCCAGGCCTCATTTCTTGCTTAATTTTTCCAAAGCCTTGGTAATACTGAGGGGACTGATACCGGGGTCGCTAAAGCTCAGTAATGCTCCGTATTTACAGAGCTTCTTTGTCTGAGATCTCAAAGCACTTGACAGCGATAAATCATTGTTCCCTTGGCCCTCAAAAGCATCTTTGAACATAGATGGATGCTACACAGAAATGAAAGCTGTGCTTTCTATCCAGACTGCCTGAACGGTGACCAGGAAGAGAATACCAACTAACCAACATAGTTTCTAGCAATAGGAGCATGTCCCTTTGTTTACCTCCAATAATTTGCCTTTTGTAGATACATTTCCAATTAATAATTGTGTGTGTGTGTGAGTGCATGCATGCAGCAAATATATATATATGCAACAAATAGAAGAGGACCTCTTTCATACATGTGGTAAGGAGCTTAAATTATATCAGGGGGTCGTGTCCCTGGATTCAAAGGAAAATATACTCAGGTCTTTAGGCCTCTTGACTCTCTGTGGTCTAAGTCTCTGCTAGTCTTTCCTATCAGATAAAATGTGTTACTATGGCCAAACATTGCTTCCAGTGGCCCAGAAAAAGAAAGAAGGAAGAAAGGAGGGGAAGAAGAGAGGGATGTAGAGAAAAAAGAAGGAAGGAAAGAAAGGGGGAAAAAATTAAAATCCTAATTCAGATCTGATGTTTCTGTTTCTTTCTAATGTTGAACAATATAATACTTTATAAATAGAAAGCCGGCCTGTCCTGATGCATAGTATCTGATTCTACCAGTGAGTAACTGTCCCATAGAGTATTTCTGTAGTCACCCCACTGTGGGCCTTCTTACCCTTTCCCACCCCCATATCTCCACCCGCTCCGTATCTTACACATACCATACACAGAATTTCAACCATCGAGCAAGAACTTTAGTGGGAAAATGTTGGAAAATACTAGCTCATATTTCAGATACAGAAACCAAGTCACAGAGAAGCGATAAGTTATTTAGTGATAACGATTCTATGTTAGGCACATAGCTCAAACTAGATCTCCTGGGTCAAAAGTGATCAACCCATAGGTTTGATTTTTAAAAATTATTTAATACATAAATAACACTGGACATCGAAATAAAGGTAAACATTATGGCAGTCCTGCCACCCCAAGTGATCATACTGCTTTCATCCCCTCTCTGTATCCTTTGTCCATATTCACATAAAGTGGTCACCAGAGTCTACAGCAGGATAATGTTGTGGGCAAGAGCCTGGCTCTGGAGTCAGGCCACTGGTGCTTCCTTATATCCAATTCCACCGCTGACCAGCTGGGCCTTAGTTCCCTTGTCTGTTAGTTGGGAACATTAGTAGTACCTACCTCATGGTGCTCTCATGGGGGAATATTGATTCCATGTTAAGTAGTTAGCCAAGTGCCTAGAGTATAGTCAACACTTGGTAAATATTAGCTGTTGCTGTTATTCTTTTAACTTTTTGCTTTCTGCTTTTAAAATTTTATCATAAGCAAGTACAGTGGAATTGTACTTGCTCCTAGATCCCAGATGCTTGCTAAGCTGACTGCCCCCTTCTGGGTGAAACTACTTTCTCAAGATTCCTGGGGGTCCCTCCACTGCAGAAAGGCAAGCAGTATCTTTTGGGCCCTCCTTTTTCAGGAACTTTGCAGACCACCCCTGTGGTGGGCATCACTGCTATTCTGGCCCTTTTATACTATAAATCTCAAGGTTTCTGGGAAAAAAAGAAGAGAGTGAACAAGGGAGGAGGGACTCACAGAAGACATGGCATTCCTTGAGGTTTCCAGGGTCTCACTCTGTACCTGCATCCTTGCAGTCAAAAATTATGTCCTGGCTGGGTGTGGTGGCTCATGCCTGTAATCCCGGCACTTTGGGAGGCTGAGGCAGGTGGATCATGAGGTCAAGAGTTCCAGACCAGCCTGGCCAACATGGTGAAACCCCATCTCTACTAAAAATACAAAAATTAGCCAGGTGTGGTGGTGCATGCCTGTAATCCCAGCTACTCAGGAGGCTGAGCCAGGAGAATCACTTGAACCCAGAAGGTTGAAGTTGCAGTGAGCCAAGATTGTGCCACTGCCCCCCAGCCTGGGTAACAGAGTGAGACGCCATCTCAAAAAAAAAATTATTTTTAATTATGTCCTGAGTATTGCTGATCCTTTTCAGGATGGTGGTAATAAAAGGCATTGCCATCTTATATTTTATTTCTTTTTGTTTGTTTGAGGCAAGGATCTCTCTCATCACCCAGGCTGAGTGGAGTGCAGTGATGGGGTTTTGTCTCACTGCAACCTCCACCTCCCAGGCTCAGGTGATTCTCCCATCTCAGCCTCCCGAGTAGCTGGGACCACAGGCACACACCATCATGCCCAGCTAATTTTTGTATTTTTAGTAGAGACAGAGTTTCATCATGTTGCCCAGGCTGGTCTCAAACTCCTGAGCTCAAGCGATTCACCCACCTCGGCCTCCCAAAGTGCTGGAATTACAGGTATAAGCCACCATGCCTGGCCTGCATCCTGGTATTTTAAACATTGATTTTGTCTCTTTTGTATTTCATATTTTCTTATTAACATTTTGTGTTAGTATAATTTCAAACTTATAGAAAAATTGCCAGTATAGCACAACTAATTCCCATACACCGTTTATCCAGATTCAGTAATGGTTAACATTGTGTTTTAGTGTTTTACTTGCTTTATTATTCTCATCCCCAGGTATAAATACAGTTATATATACTATTATAGAAACAGTATACACATACTATGGGGACTACGTGGAGGGGACATTCCCCTTTACTCTTTTTTTTTTTTTTTTTTTGAGTAGGAGTTCTGCTCTCGTCACCCAGGCTGGAGTACAGTGGCATGACCTCGGCTCACTGCAACATCCACCTCCTGGATTCAAGCGATTCTCCTGCCTCAGCCTCCTGAGTAGCTGGGATTACAGGCATCCACCACCACGCCTGGCTAATTTTTGTATTTTTAGTAGAGAGAGGATTTCGCCATGTTGGCCAGGCTGGTCTCAAACTCCTGACCTCAGGTGATCCGCCCAACTTAGCCTCCCAGAGTGCTGGGATTACAGGCATGAGCCACTGCACCAGGCACCCACCCTTTACTCTTTTTCAGGATGGATTTCCTAGAAACGTGGTCTTTCTCTTCTGTGATCACAGTACAATGATCATAATCAGGGAATGTAACATTGATACAATACTGTTCTCCAACTCACAATCTGTTTTTGTATTTTTAAAGCCTCACTTAAAAAGCAGGTGTGGGACAAAGATGATAAATGTACATCACAGCCTAATTAGGCCACTTGTTCACCTGGTGACCTCCTCACTGGAGTCATTCTTCAAAGCCCGGCTCTAACAAGGAGCCCCTGCAAGCCTGTGCAGGCTGCTGTCCCCACCTGGCAGAAATAATTCTCTGCCAGGCAGCTCTCTGTGTGTGCCCTGGTTATAGTCCTTCATGTCATACAGCAACAATTTACTCTCTGGCTCCGCAGTGGACTATGAGCCTCTCTGGGTTTCCAGGGCCTAGTTGGGTAGCTGACAGATAATTGGTGCCTAGGACATGTTTGTTAAAAACTGCATGGGCAAATAGACAAATGGAAGCCTCTGATGGGTTGAACTTGATAAAGAGGTTTTTTTCTTTAAACAAAAAAAATCTATTCGATGACAGTTCAGAGATACACAATACAGTGGGTGAAACTGTAAGTTTTTCTTAGGAACTGGGTAGTTGGGTAGCTGACAGATGATTGGTGCTTAGGAGATGTTTGTTAAAAAATGGGTGGGCAAATAGACAAATGGAAGCCTGTGGCGGGTTGAACTTTAGATAAAGAGGTTTTTTTCTTTAAACAGCAACAAAAAAAATCAATCGATGAACGTTCAGATATAAACAATACAGTGGGTGAAACTGTAAGTTCTTCTTAGGAACATCTTAGTGCAAGGAAGAACTTGTGTATGGATGGGTTCTTGGCTCGTGTCTCCCTGCCACTCCCTCAAACTCCTATCTCCTCCCTCTACGCCAAAACATAGTAACTGCTGAAAGAATACAGTTATGTGCGGGCAGCGTGTACAGACTAGACTCCCCGAAGAGCCGGTGCCTGTGAGCATAGGAAACGCAGCCCGGGGTTGCAGCACTTGGCAGCCCTGGGCTTTCCATCATTCCTGCCACGTTCGCACGCAGTAACTTTCCGTGCAGGCTCTGGGCGGCTGGTCGGAGGCGGAGCTGCAGGCTGTGCCCCTCTCCCCAGCAGCCACCAGCGCCCGGGTGCCCGGCAGCTGTGCCTGGGGCTAACCCGAAAAGCCACACGTCCCAGACCTGGGAGCACGCCAGCTAAATGAGTTTGTGGCAGAAGCTGGTAACGTCCAGGGCCTTTGAACTGGAGTGCGGAGCTTACTGTGTTCCCAAACACTTCTCCGGGAAGGCACCGTCATCAGCCAGCCCCTTGGTCCCAGCCGCTGCTCCCTCCCAGGTCCACGTTGGTGCAAGTGTCACAAAACAGACAGTAGCTGAGTTTAGCCTTTATTGAGCAGTTATTCTGTGGCAGGTACGATGCTAGATTTGGATATTACCATGTTACTTAATTTTTATTTTCGTTTAAAAATGCGTAACGTTTACTGCATGCCTGACACTGTTCTAACCACTTTGCACATATGAACTCATTTGATCCTCATGACAGTCTGTGAAGTAGGCTCTGTTACGATTTTATGTTTTTGGATGTGGAAACTGAAGCACAGAGAGATTAAGTCACTTTAGAGGGTGAGATGGGGTCCCTGTGTTTATTTGAGCTAATGCCATGTCTTTTTCCCTTTCACATTTTCTATGTTATTTTCACTTACTTACTTTCTATTTGATGGTCATCTCAAAAATATTATTCAGATCCATCTATAAATATGCATTAATACTTCCTGTGCACCAGATATCCTGGGACTCCAGAGAAGTCTAAGGTAGATTCCTCACTCCAAAAATGACAGTGTTCGGTTAGGGTAATGAAGCATCTTCTATAGTTTAGCAACAAAAGGAGACAGGGAGAGATACTGATCATGGGACCTTCAGGAGTTGAAGCGAAGGGGAGAGTCTTAGGGGCAGGAGTGATTGGGGAAGACCTCAGAGAAGGTGGATGGAGCTCTTGGAAAATTGAATACATGAGACAGTCAGTCTTATGGACTAAGGCCTGACTTGTCCATTGAGGCCTGCAAAAGCAGGCAAAGATGCTGTACACCTTCTGCAGAAAGTGCCTTAAACAGTGCCTGTGGTTCTGGATCTTAAAAACATAAAGCCCTGAAATCTTGAGCAGTTTGGTGCAGATCCTGAGCCACAGTGAAATAAATGGTCAAGATGGATGATCC
Source organism: Plecturocebus donacophilus (assembly GCA_004027715.1). Taxonomy (NCBI): domain Eukaryota; kingdom Metazoa; phylum Chordata; class Mammalia; order Primates; family Pitheciidae; genus Plecturocebus; species Plecturocebus donacophilus. Next base: position 13,306 of record PVKP010040325.1, read on the forward strand.
TCGTGCGATAATACATTGTGACTCATTATGATAAAGTGACCATACAGAAAATGCGGGGACCAACTTGTATGCAAAATTCCAGCTTGTATGCAGACAGATTTCAATGCTTTGAGATGAGAGGAAGGAGGGAAGCCGCTAATGTGTTTAGTATTATAGGATTACTACTAAATTTTTCAGTTGACTTATATGTTATGATATTCTTATGCTATAAAATTTTAAAAGATTTTAGGAAACAAGGCAAAACAAAATTTTCTCAGCCCTGATGATTATGAAGAGACGTAAAAGGCATCATCATGATACATCATCTGTGAATATGGGTTGCCATATTTGAAGCCCCCAAGATAGTTTGTCCCCAAATTGATCAAGTGCAGCTGAGATGGCTGCTGACAGTGCATAAAACTAAATCCAATCCTCAATAATAGGAGGAGTCAGAACGTGTCTTTGTCTCCAAAGAAAGATGATCTATTGAAGAATGTGTGTCAGTTTTTGAAGTCATTTTGTTACCACCATCATGCCTTAAATGGAAGAAAGCATCACTGAATTCTGGAGTGCACTTTACATTATGAAACATTATGGTAAGCAGCTTATGTCCAACATGATTGCAATTAGAGTTTAGTGAGCCACAAGAAGGGACAATCCGTGTAGGATGCATTAGTGTAACTGTGTTTGCCAGGAACAAGTTTTAACCTTTTGTACAGCTGTTGAGGGAAAGGTGCCAGTATTCCCTATGAGAATACCTGTCAACTTTGCATTTGAACAGGGAACACCTAGTTTATGTTTTTGAAGACCACTCCCTTTTTCAGCTGAGCACCTTTGGGCATGTGTCAGCAGGAGGTGTTAAGACAGATGGGAAAAACAAATGCATAGCTTGAAACCCAGCAGATTAGCAAGATTTGGAGAAATGGCAAGGCGGGAAAAATTGCAAAGAAATCGCCTATTCCCATAACATATAAATGCTGGGAAGTGATATTTGGAGAATGAGAAGAGGATTATCTTTAAAATGTGAAACTCAAAGGAAAGATGACTTTCTCCTATCTTGAAATGAGAAAATACATTAATTTTTCCTTTTGTTACCTATGTATCCTGCCTCTCATGAAGCTCCTGGGAAACATATGTTTTTAAAGTTGTGTTCACATATTTTATAGTGAGTTGAAATTTTGTAGGGGCAACTAACATGGAGCAGGTATCCTGCCTCCTAATATTTTATTTCAGTCATTCAATGTTTGACACATTTTGGGGGCACTGCTGTGTATCAGGTACCCAGGGTGCAATACTGAGCATAAAGGACAGGCTTCAAGATATGAATATAAGGGCTCTGTGTCACCCCGTGCTACATGTATCTGTAAGGGGCTGTGTGGGTAAGCAGGGGTCAGAGAGAATTGCACTGTAGCAGAGGTTGTCTCTTGGCCTTGGCCAAAGTCGATAGAGGCTTGAGTGCTGGTACCCAAGCATTGCTCCATCACTGTTTCTGAGGATGATGTTACTGTCAGATTCTTAGAGTCCCCAGTTACCTCTGCCCCACCTCTAGGAATATAGAAGAAAACCAGCCAAGTGTTACTGGCCAAAAAAAAGAAAGATATGGGTGACAATGAAAAGAACACTGTTTAACACCTTGTCTGTGGCCTGTAGTAGTCTATTCCTATCTGATAATTAAAAATTGCCCTCGATACAAGCCCCATTCACTTCTCTATGACTTCTTAGTTTTAAGAACCAGAGTTTGGCTCACCAAAAGCACAGCAAACTTCTCAGGCATTTCTTCTCTTCAGCTGCTCTCCATACCTTTATCTTTCCTCCATACCCACAGCAACACCCCAGTTCCTAATAAACCTAGGCCCAGCCTCTGCAACAGTCCTACCCAAACTTGGGCATAGCAACTGTTGTCAAGGACTGGATGAGCTAACGTGTCCTTCCCACCACAGGGCAAATCTGCCCATCACCAGGTGTGAAGTTCTTAATGAAGACCAGGCGGTGAAGAAGCTCACAGTTCTCTCTCTCTCTCTCTCTCTCTCTCTCGCTTTCTCTCTCTCTCTCTCTCTCTCTCTCTCTCTGTGTGTGTGTGTGTGTGTGTGTGTGTGTGTGTGTGTGGGTGTGTGTATGTGTGTGTGTGTATTTTTTCTTTATTCTTTCTTCCTTCCTGATTATCATTCACTGTGCTATGAATCTGTAAACACATATTGAAATTGGCCAGGGACAGTTCTGCAGGCAATCCCTCCAGGGAAGTCTTTGGATAGATGTTCTTCAAGAAGAATGCAAAGTGTCACGTTCTGCCTCTTGTGCAGTTGCTTCCTCAGACCTTGCTGCCTTCAAAACTCAGTACAGAGTTTACCCTTTGCTACCGTGTTGCTGTGGTAAAAATAGGGACCCCACATCTCAGTGGCACCAGCTACAATTTATTTGTCTCAATTAGTGGACAAGCACTTACTGAAGACTGGATCTGGGTTCTCTCCCTTGTATGATTGATTGATTGATTGATTCAACAAATACGAGCAATAAAAATGGTACCTACTGTATACCAGGCACTGTGATGGGCTCTGTGCATGTAACACTGAGCCAGACAGATATACCACCAGCGCTGTTGGGCTCACTAGCAAAGAATACATTATCATCATATCGCCCCTGCCTCTGATAAATTATGCTAGGATAGAAAGGTGAAAGGCTTGAGGCTACTGTGTTGTTGTGGGCTTTTTTGTTTATTTCAGAAGCAGTTCAATATTGTGCAAGTCTTTCCCCAAATGCATCGTCTTTTAGATGAACCTTGCCTGTTCATTCTTATTTGGGCAAAGTACAAGATCACTCAGGGAAAATTGGTTCATTTGAACCTGAGAAACTTTCTTTCTTAAGCTCTTTTCCTGAAATGAAGTTTTTTTGTTGTTTGTTTGTTTGAGGCAGAATCTCGCTCTGTCGTCAGGCTGGAGTGCAGTGGTGCAATCTCAGCTCGCTGCCACCTCCACCTCCTGGGTTCAAGCTATTCTTACTGCTTCAGCCTCTCGAGTTGCTGGGACTATAGGCACATGCCACCACGCCTAGGTTTTTTTTTTTGTTTTTTTTTTTTGTATTTTTAGTAGAGACAGGGTTTCGCCATGTTGGCCAGGATGGTCTCGATCTCTTGACCTTGTGATCTGCCCCGCCCACCTCAGTCTCCCAAAGTGCTGGGATTACAGGTGCGAGCTACTGCATCCGGCCCTGAAATGTACTTCTGACATGTTTAAGGTCTGTTTGGGTTCCAAGATCAGAATTCTTAAGCCCTGTGACCCCTGGAATTCTTCACAACTTTCCCCTAACACTCCTTTGCTGCTCTTCCTGACTCCTGTTTCTTTCTGAGCCTTCACAAAGACTCAAGGAATATTTTCTAACTTTTGGTTCACAAAAGATACCAGTAAAACAACAAACAAATCACAATTTCTCAATCCTCACCAACCAGTGTCAGCCCTCGTGCAACTGGGAGGAAGCTGGCAGGTGTGGGAGGCGAGATTTTAATAGACAACAAGGTGAGAGAGATGAGAGGGCAGACACATGTGCTGGCATTCGTTTCACGCACGCTGAAGACCCGTCCTAGCACCACCCTGAGCACACACACACCCTTATGGGATTTGATCAGCATTTTCATCAAATTGTTTAACACGGTCAATTCACATGTTCCCTGATTTACCTTGCTCTTGGTTGATCCCCAGACCACAAATACATGTGTGTGTGTATGTTTGTACATGCATACATTAAACAGGACATAAAGTGTTTTATGCGTGTGAGTGTATATATGTTGACAAGATTCGAGGTATTTTATAACAGTCTTCACAGTAAGTTTTATGAGTCCAATAGAGGCATGTTTGCTTTTCCTGGAGCAATGGCACTTTTTGGAGGAACTAAATTCAGTACTCCCCAAATCAGACATGCCCATAACGATAATGCTTATGGGTTGCTCACGTGTGAAAAGCATGGGCATATGGGTGGATGGAGAGTGAGAAGACAGAGTTCAAAGCAGCCCTCTCAACCTCCATCCACAGAACTCCACGGAGCTAAGGGGTTTCAGGCGGCAGGGCCTCGTCAGTCATTCCTTGCTCATTAGCAAACTGGCTTGTCATCTGAAGAACTGGTTGCCATGTGTTGATTGTTTAGGAGTTCAGGACAAACAGGTTTCAGCAGCACACAAAGGTTTTTTGGCAAACAGAAAACATAAACAGTTTCCTTATGAGCTGGGCTGGCAGGGAGCAGCTTCCCTGACCTGGGCTATCTTGAGCTCACATTCTTCCTCCGCCCACTGAAGATTGTTCCCTGTTGGTTTTGCTGGGTAAACTCAAATCCCATTACCAGCCTTCTCTTCCCCGGCTGCTGCTGGAGCCCACGGTACGGAGTTACCTGCTTAGTGAGCTCCCGATGATAAGTCCTCGGAGCCCCATCTCATGAGACTTTGGAGAGAATCTTCCCTCCCCTTCTCATTTTACACTTGTTGCAAGGTGAGGGTTAGAGATACCAGCTGGGGTGTAATTCTTTCCTGTTACTGGTTTCCCAGATGAGATAGGCAAACCTTTAGGACTTAGAAGCAGTCCATCTCAGGGCTCAGTTGAGAACAGAAGCCACCCAGTGCCCCTTTATCTATATCCCCTGATCCCAAGCATGGTCAGCATGGGCTATTACAGGATTCAAAATACAGGAATCAGAGCCATCAGCTCCGCCAGGTGCACCAGCGCTAAGATGAAGAAACATGAGAGAGCGTTGGCGGCTGTCGATAGTGGCAACTAATCCACCAGCAGGTTCTAGGAAGCAGAAAGGGGGCTGTGTGTGGGGTGGGGCTGCTCTGTTTTCCCTGACAGCTCTTCAACCTGTAGCTCCCTGAGCAGGCTGTTCTGGTCTCAACTTGAGCATATAAACAGGGATGGAGCCACAGCGGAGAACTTTATTAATTTTATTATCTTAGGCTGGGAGTTCTTCTCTTTTCTGCTTCCTGTATTGAGAACAAGTGTGTTGAGACCTTACTATGTTCCAGGCAGTTTATAACTATGTAAGCATGTCAGTCTGCATGTACATGTGTATAATCTCATTTAAACCTTATGATAATGATAAATATTAAGTATCCTATTTCTTCAGAAAACTGAGTTTCAGATGTTAAGCCACTGGCCTAGCATACATGGCTAGTGCATGGCAGAGGTGAGCTTGAACCTTATTCGGTCAAGCCCTGAAGACCTTGTTCTTTCTCCTGTGCCATGCTGCCCCCTCCCCACAAACGTTCATAGAAATGATGCAGAAACCATGTCTTTATAAACCAGATTGTCAGTGAGCTGCATTCCAAACTCTTGAATGCTTTTCTTGGGACCTTCTCATCAATGCACCCTATGAATGCCTCTTTTCCTCAAAAGGACACAGAAACACTCCGAAAGAATCAATCTTAATGCTCTTTCCTACACAATAAACCTTCCAGAGGTTGCATTTGTACTGATTTACCTTGCTGCTCCAGCTTCTTTATTTCCATTTAGGGTCCACTATCTCCAGGTCTGCTCCCCTCAGCTGATGGCTCATGCTCCAAAATTGTCCTTCCTTCCTCTTCCCCAGAAGTCAACGCCAATGCTTGCATTTCCTCTGTGCGATTAGGAGAAAAGTATTCCATTAAGCCAAACTGTACTTAACTTGCTGAGATACTATCTTTTTCAACTGTTAGGCCTGGTAGCCTATCAGCCTAAAAGAATGAATTTCCAATCATACAATTCTCTATTTACCACTTAAATGTTCAAATGTCATATAAGAATAAAGGATATTACAAAGGAAAAAACGACTATTTTTCTTTTACTAATCTGCCAAAAATATTTCCAGTTTTCCTTTTTTGTCTTATATACATATATCATTTTATGTTTTTGTAATTATGGCATAGATTCAATGTTCTATTCTTCTTTTTTTCACATAATTTAGCAATGTTAGAGATCAGTTGTTTGTCTGAAAGACTACCGAGGTTGCAGAAGCAAATTTACTGTCCCATAAAGCCTTCCCATGAACTATCTACCTGAGTTTTGGGGGATGCCCTTTTACTAAATAGTAAGGAGAAAGTCTTTCTCTTTGACACCTTTTTTTTTTCAGGTGACTTTGTGGCAGTAATCCTAACACACACACACACACACACACACACACACACACACACCATATCAAATTGAGATTTTGTGATTATTTTCTCTTATATAAGAGTAATTTTTAGGATTTTCAGAAGAATTCACAAAGAAACATTCATTTAATGAATGCCAGACGTGCCTAGCAATCTGG